>OVBI01000710.1:0-57081 GCA_900406495.1 Sisymbrium altissimum
AAGGCTGAAACCGACTTATGGAAGTTTCTAGAAGCTTCCTCGAAGATTTATCGAAAAAAACATTTGTCCCACATTGAAACTTAGGGAGTTTAGGGCTTAGGATGTCTTAGTATAAATAGGGATCGATCTCTACCTCTTGTAAGACATTCTAAGACATTGGAACACATTCGAAAACGATTCAACACATTATAGGAATAAAAGTTCGTTCTCTTTTTGACCTAGTTTCCTTTTTCGATCTTTCTCTATATTTTCTGCTTTCTCTCGCAAGATTCTCGGATCCTCACATTAACTTTACGAAAATACATTGAGGTGAATTTCGGTTCCCACAAAACCCAGCTTTTGATGCTTGGAATAAACAAGACAGTTGATCTACAGTGCACTTGTCGGTGCGCTCCCTCTCCCTGTGCAACCAACTGTGTCTTGTGCAAACACTTCTGCAGAAGTTTGGGCAACTCTCGTCGATACCTATGCAAAACCAAGCTGTGGACACATCAAACAGCTTCAGCATCAGATCAAACAATGGACAAAAGGTACTCGCACTATTGATGAGTATATTCAGGGTCTAACAACCCGTTTTGACCAGTTGGCTTTGCTTGGTAAAATCATTGACCATGAGGATCAAGTTGATTACGTCCTTGGTGGTTTATCGGAAGAGTACAAATCTGTTGTCGATCAAATGGAAGGACGAGACATCGCGCCAAGTCTCACTGAGATCCATGAGAAATTTCTCAATCACGAAGCAAAACTCATCACCACTTCTGCTCCATCAGCCTTTCCAATCACAGCAAACTTTGCTACCAATCGGAACCAAAAGTCCATAAAAACTAATCAGAACCAGAGTCAATCATGAAAGCCATAGTTTTCTCCTCGGGGACAAGAGACACGCACTCCACAACCTTACCTTGGTTAATGTCAAATATGTGGAATTCAAGGACACTCCACAAAAAGATGCTGTCAGCTACAGTCGCTCTTCACCCAGCTGCCAGTCAATCAAGGATTGCTTCCAACACCACCATATCCACCAACTCCATGGTTACCAAAAGCAAATGTCACCACCACGACACCCCAGACTCTAAGTTACAATCTTTGGGTTTTCAACTCCGGCGACACTCACCATATTACATCTGATCTCAACAATCTCTCTTTCCACCAACCATACAACGGCGGAGAGGAAGTTCTAGTCGGGGAGGGCTCCGGTTTAAGAATCACACACACGGGTTCCGCATCTCTATCTTTCTCCTCTAAAACTTTAACTCTCAATGACGTGCTTTATGTTCCTGAAATAAAGAAAAACATTGTCTCTGTATATCGTCTGTGCAATGCTAATCAAGTTTCGGTTGATATTTTCCCAGCCCATTTTCAGGTGAAAGATCTCAGAATGGGGGCCCGATTACTCCAAGGTCGAACTAAAGCGGAGCTATACGAGTGGCCCATAACCCAGTCACCAGCCGTATCCCACCTCACTTCTACGGTTCTACCTCTCCCAAACCTACATTACAAGAGTGGAATTCTCGTTTAGGCCATCCATCACTTCGTATTCTTAAAACCATTGTCTCGCAGTATTATTTACCATTTTCTCAATCACAAATAAACTCTCTTTGCAGAGATTGCTCCATTAATAAAGTCACAAGTTACCTTTCTCTGAAACCTCCATTGCCTCGTCTCGTCATCTTGAAATTCTCTTCAGCGATGTGTGGACATCTCCCATCATATCAATCGACAATTACAAATACTATCTCATCGTTGTTGATCACCACACACGCTACACTTAGTTTTACCCACTCAAACTAAAATCCCATGTGAAAGAAATTTTCATTCGTTTTAAAGCTCTTGTCGAAAATAAGTTCCAAACAAAAATCAGGACTTTGTTTTCTGATAACGGAGGAGAATACATTGCCCTCCGAGACTTTCTATCCACTAATGGCATTACCCTCTTAACCACCCCGCCCCACACCCCAGAAAATAATGGTCTTTCCAAGAGACGCCATCGACACATCGTTGAAAAAGGTTTATCCCTTCTGACTCATGCATCTATACCAAATACCTATTGGTCCTATGCTCTTTCCACCGCTATCTATCTTATCATTCGAATGCCAAGTCCCACTATCTCTCTTCAATCACCTTATCAAAAGATGTTCCAAACAAATCCCAACTATACCAAACTAAAAAATTTTGGCTGCCTTTGCTTTCCATGGTTACGTCCCTACAACTCCACTAAACTTGAATCAAAATCTTCCTTGTGCGTGTTTCTTGGGTATTCATTAACCCAAAGTGCGTATCTCTGTCTACAGCAGCAAACAAACCTCGTCTATATCTCTCGCCATGTACGTTTTGATGAAACAGTATTTCTGTTTTCATCACCTTTGACTTCGACACCGGAGCCTGTCCAAAAATCAAATCACAACTCCCCCATATATACCATTCCGCTTCTGCCACTTGTACAGCACCCACTGCCGTCACCATCAGTATCACCTCTATCCTCGATTCCTTCACCGTCTATACCACCAACAAGCTCAACTGAATTGGCAGAATGTCATCAGAAAATTCAGGCCAATCCACACCAACATCACAACAAGCAACAAATACAGAGGCCCAATCTCTGAATCCGGCCCACTCAATTAGTTCAGGCTCGGCCCAAAAATCAAACATCTTCGGCCCATAATGATGAATCAAATCCATCACCACGTACGGCCCAATCTGAAAATTCTACATGCGTGTCATCCTCTTCCTCTCGTAACGCTCCACTTCCTCCACCTGCACATGTTTCTCCGGCTCCAGCTCCTCTGGTTCCAGCTCTTCGGTATCAAATGGCAACACGATCCCAGTCTGGCATTGTTAAACCAAATGTCAAGTAATCTCTCGCCGCTACACTTGCCGAATCAGATTTGGAACCTTGAACAGTCAGTCAAGCCCTCAAAGACGATCGATGGAGAAATTCCATGTCTGATGAATTCAATGCAGAAGTTATCAATCACAAATGGAACTTAGTTCCGCCACCACCTCCAATGGTCAACATCATTGGTTGTAAGTGGATTTATCGCACTAAATTCAATGCTGATGGTTCTGTTCACAAATACAAGTCGAGGCTCGTCGCCAAAGGCTATAAACAACAAGCAGGACTAGACTACAACGAGACTTTCAGCCCCATTATCAAATCCACTACAATCAGACTAGTTCTTGACATTGTAGTCAAAAGAGATTGGTCAATTCGACAGCTTGATGTAAACAATGCTTTCTTGCAAGGTACGCTCACTGAAGATGTATACATGACTCAGCCACCTGGATTCGTTGACAAATATAGACCAAACTTTTTTTGTCATCTCAAGAAAGCATTATACGGACTTAAACAAGCGTCGAGGGCTTGGTACATGGAACATCACACATATCTTTTATCCACTGGCTTTAAGAATTTTTTGGCTGACACGTCACTCTTTATCTTGAAGAACGGTACCTCTTATGTCTACATGTTAATTTATGTTGACGATATTCTTGTCACAGGCAGTGACAATAGTCTGATTCAAGCAACACTCACGGCTCTTGCTGACTGGTTCTCGGTTAAAAATCATGAAGAATTGTCATACTTTCTTGGAATAGAAGTAAAACGAGTTCATACTGGTCTTCACTTGTCTCAACGTTGCTATACTCTTGATCTCCTATCACGCCGTAACATGCTTCACGCAAAGCCCGTTACAACTCCAATGGCAACTTCTCCAAAGCTGACATTACACTCAGGGATAAAACTGTTTGATGCAACTGAGTGTCGACGTGTTGTGGGCAGTCTGTAGTATCTAACTTTCACGAGACCAGACATATCATATGCCGTCAATAGACTCTCCCAGTTCATGCATTCTCTAACGACAGATCATTGGCAAGCGGTCAAACGTGTTCTCAGGTATCTGACTGGAACTCCATATGGAATCTTCCTCAGCCTTTATCCCTCCATGCCTTTTCCGATTCAGACTGGGCTGGTGACACTGATGAATTTGATTCTACAAATGCTTACATGGTGTATCTGGGTCAAAATCCTATCTCTTGATCTTCGAAGAAGCAAAAAGGAGTGGCTCGATCATCCACAGAGGCAGAATATCAAGCTGTAGCAAACACATCCTCTAAACTATGCTGGATCAGCTCATTACTTACAGAACTTGATGTTCCTATTCCCCAACCGCCGATCCTGTGATTCTACCTACTAACACTGAGTATGTTATCTCATCAACGGCTATCCTAAACGATAAACTATATATGTAACCTTCGGAATTCCATATATCCTCTTCCTCACCCTTTGAATAACTTCCTCCATAATCAAAATGTACGTTGACATTCTCATACATTATCTTCTAATAAACGAAAAAAACAGATCAGCTCTATTCCGAATAACCGTGATGACAGTGTTACCAAGTTCTCCCCAAAACAACCGAATTGTACTCATTTTTACCCAGTACTACATTCTTCTCAATAATATTACCTTCTTCCATTTTAGTATTACCAGTTATACATATACACTTAGTATTACCAATTCTATTAGTTATACATATCACTCAGTAATACTAATTTTTACCTAGTTCTTCTTTCGCTACAACTACATAATTTCATATTCTGGGTTCAACACATTGAAGACAAAGATTCACGACCGGAAATACAATCTGGTTATTCGTATCCACCATCCTAATTCACCCACCAAATCTGACCAAAATCGATTTGCATATATTAACGGAAACGAACCTCAGCTCTCAATTGCTCAGAATGGAGATGCAGAAGATCCGCTTTAATTTAATGGCAATGCTCGCATCACTTCAATGGAAGAGGAAATGGCAGTCATTTAGCAATGAAAAACCGTTCATTATAATGTCGGAGGAAGAGGAGGAGAACGATGCTGGGAGAATCACCGAGGGGGGAGAAGGAATCGGATGGGGGAATCGTATCATGACATCGACTCCCATTGGTCGGGTCTTTGCGGATCGGTCTTTGCCCCGGACCGGGTGGATCCCTCTCATGCCCAGCCCGTTCTCTCTGCCCGAACGGAGAACTCATTTCTTTTTTGAGTTACTGAAGGGTAAATGGATATTACACGTCTCAGAATGATATACAGATTAATGAGTTTCAGATAACAAGAGTTTGTTATGATTAAGCTTCATTAACTTGATAACAAACTGTGTTCAACGTTTAAATACAACTGAAGTAAACAGGAAAACCGGTATAGAATAAACCAACATAGTTAAACCATATTAAACCAACTACTGATATCTCTAATACTCCCCCTCAAGATGGAGAAAACAGATGATGTATTCCCATCTTGGAGAGAAGGTATTTGAACTGAATCGCGGTGAGAGGTTTGGTGAGAAGATCAGCAAGCTGGTGTTGAGAACGCACATGTAGAGTCTTGAGAAACCCCGAGGCAACACGTTCACGGACGACATGGCAATCTCTTTCGATATGTTTCGTCCTTTCGTGGAAAACCGAATTCTTGGCGATATGCAAAGCACTCTGGCTGTCACAGTAGAGAACGATCGTGTCAGCTAACTGGATATGTAAATCCTGAAGCAGAGAGTTAACCCAAATGAGTTCTGTCGTCGCTTTTGCCATGCTCCTGTACTCTGCTTCAGCTGAGCTCTGACTCACGACGTCCTGCTTCTTCGATTTCCATGAAACCAAGGAGTCACCAAGAAAAACACAAATGCCTGAGATGGAGCGTCTAGTATCAGGACAACTCCCCCAATCAGCATCTGCAAAAGCTCGGAGAGTAAGAGGAGACTTCGCAGAATAGAAAACACCCTGTGCAGGATCAGTTTTCAAATATTGCAAGATACGGTGAGCTGCCTCTAAGTGTGGTTCTCGCGGAGTATCCATATACTGACTGAGCTTGTTGACAGCATAACAGATGTCTGGTCGGGTCACCGTTAGGTATATCAGTTTGCCGAGAAGTTTGCGGTAGTAGGAGGGATCTGGAATTGGTTCACCCCCGACTTCACTAAGCTTCAGGTTCAGCTCCATCGGTGTTGAAACTGGGCGGCAACCAAGAAAACCAAACTCCTCTAGCAGTTCCAGCGTATACTTGCGTTGACAGACCGAAATTCCTTCTGCAGAACGGGCAACTTCTAAGCCCAAAAAATAACGCAGGATTCCCAAGTCTTTGATCTTGAACATTTGGGCAAGAAAAGCCTTCAGTTCAACCACTGCGGAATCCGAATTACTGACTAAGAGAATGTCGTCCACATAGACGAGAAGAGCCATGAAGGACGAATCAGTGGTTTTGACGAAAAGGGTGGCATCTGCATAAGACTGAGAGAATCCATACGAGATGATAACTCCAGAGAACTTGTGAAACCATTGACGTGAGGCTTGTTTGAGGCCGTACAAAGATTTGACAAGCTTACAGACTGGTTTAGTTGGCAAAAACTCCCCCTCTTTTGGAGTGTATCCTGGTGGTAAGCACATATAGATTTCTTCTTCGAGATCGCCATGCAGGAATGCATTGGTTACATCCATTTGATTGATGCTCCACCCATGGATCGCTGATAAAGCCAAAACAAGGCGAACTGTTGTAAGCTTGGCAACTGGACTGAATGTATCTTGGTAATCAACCCCTTCCTGTTGAGTATACCCCTTGGCGACCAAGCGTGCCTTGTATCTCTCCAAGGTGCCATCAGATTTGTACTTGATTTTGTACACCCATTTGCAGCCAATGGCGTGTTTGCCTTCCGGTAAAGAACAAACTTCCCAAGTCGAAGTACTCACAAGAGCGTCAAGTTCTAGGTTCATCGCATCAAGCCAATGTTGCAGCAACACTGCCTCTTTGAATGTCTTTGGTTCTTTCTCAGCAAGAATGGCGAAACAGAATAGACGATACTCATGAGAGAGTTTATCGTAAGACAAATAAGCAGAGAGTGGGTGAGCAGTACCAGTAAAAGTGAGAGGAGGAGGCTCTTTGTGAGATTAGAGCAATGGTACTGTGAAAGATAACTAGGAGGTCGTATCTCTCTGCGTGGCCTGGGGATGTTCTCCACATCGTCACTCTGAGCATTATTTGTGGTGGTGGTAGAAGGAGATGAGGAGGAAGGAGTTAGTTCAGGCTCAGTGACAGGCTCATCGTTTGAAAACCGAAAATCATCGTATAAAACCGAATCATTGGTTGAGTTAAAGGATGGTAAAACCGAATCATCAAACAAGGATAGAGATTTTTGCACAGAATTGTCTACAAAGGGAAAGATCGTTTCATGAAAGACAGCATTACGGGTGACTGAAATCGTATTATATTCCAAATCAAGAACCTTATATCCTTTAAAACCTGATTCATAACCAAGAAAAACACATGCTCTAGCTCGTTCTGTAAACTTATGACGATCTTTTAAAAGAGTAGAAGCATAACATAAACAACCAAAAACTTTTAGATTGGAATAATCCGGAAGTTTCTTGTTTAAAATCTCAAAAGGTGTTTTATCATTAAGAACAGGAGTTGGAATTCGGTTTATTAAAAAAACAGCCGTGGAAACGCATTCTGGCCAGTAAGCAAGGGGAACATTGGATTGAAAAAATAAAGATCGAGCCACGTTTAAAAGATGTTGATGTTTCCTTTCGACAACAGAGTTCTCCTCAGGTGTGTATGCACATGAATGATAATGCAAAATGCCTAGAGAAGCTAACAAGGTTTTGAATTGTAATTCGGGTGCATTATCAGATCGGATGCTTTTAACATGAAAACCATATTGTTTAGAAATCATTGTTAAAAAATCGGGAAAAACCTTTGAAACATCACTTTTATGGCGAAGAAAGTAAATCCAGGTGGCTCGTGTGCAATCATCAACAATTGTAAGAAAGAAGCGATAACCATTCACAGAAGTAACATGAAATGGACCCCATGTGTCAATATGAATCAAAGAAAAAGGTTCCTCCGAAATTTTATTGCTCGTATTGAATGGTAAACATTTTTGTTTTGACATGTGACAAACTTTACAATGAAAAGATGAAAGTTTCGGAGGAAGATTTAGATTTGAAGACAATGTTAAAACCCTTGAATGAGATGGATGTCCTAGACGCTGATGCCAAAGTTCAGGAGAAGCAATCACGAACGCAACATGTTGCTGAGAACTAGAGGACTCATTTTGGTTTAGGAGGTAAAGATCATTGAATTGATCACCCTGACCAATCGTCCAGTCCTGAGTATGATCCTGTATGAAACATGCATCATGATAAAAATAAACAGAAAGATTCTTGTTTTTAGTCAAAGAACTAACACTAATGAGATTGAGATGAAAAGACGGCACGTAAAAAACCGGATGAAGAATGAGCTTGTCACTAAGACGAACAGTTCCCGAAATCGTCACAGGAATTACGGTTTTGTTAGGAAGAGTGATAGTAGTATGCTCAGTGTCACGAATGTTAGAGAACATACGAAGGTCACAGCAGATATGACAACTAGCTCCAGTATCTAAAATCCAATTGGTGGTTGGAAATTTAAGGCTTGGTTCCAAGGAAGATGATGTGTGTGTACCTTGGGCTGAGATAGAACCATTGTGAGGAGTAGAAGCTGGACGTATGACTTGATGCGCTGAACCCTGAAGCTGTCTGTTCAAGTTTGCAATCAACTGAGCAATTTGTTCCGTACTGTGCGAGCTATTCGTAGTGACTAAGCTCTTCTCAGAATTCACCATGTTGATCGAGTGGTTTGTAGCGGAAGGAAGGTCGGAAAGAACAGCCGAAGAGGAAGCAACTGGAGCATAGTTAGTGCCATTGTATGAGATGATGTGACTCAGAGGCTGATCAGAAGCACTCTCTATAGGTTGCACCTGACTGTAGACCATATGTATCCCATTCTGAAAACCACTGTTCGACGGATATCGTCCTTTGCCTTTCTCTGTAGAACCAGTGTTAGAAGAAGTCTTGTAGCCGGGGGGATAACCATGAAGCTTGTAGCAGCGTGCCACAGTGTGGCCAAGGATACCACAGTGAGTGCACTGAGGTCTAGCGCGTCCTTGTTGATTGTAGTTTCCCTTTGGCTTTTGTTGAGTGACACTGGCTTGAAAAACAGCATTCTCTGGAACTGAAGTTGAGAGATCACGTTGCTGTTCATCTTGAGAGAGAAAGTTGTAAATCTTGGTGAATTCTGGTAGTGGATCCATCATAATGATTTGACGACGTGCTTGAGTGAAAGTGTCATTCAATCTCATGAGGAACCTGACAATGTTGCGTTTCTCATATAACAGCATCCAACGTTGATTAGAACCGCAGGTACAATTACCACAAGTGCAAGATGGAAGCTCTTCAAAGTTCTTGAGCTCTTCCCAAAGTGTGGTAAGGCGAGTATAGTAAGCACTAAGATCTAAAGATCCTTGATAGAGATGATCTAATTGATCTTGAACTGCATAGATCTTAGAAAGATTACTCTGCCTAAATCGACCTTCTAGATTCAACCACAAAAGATGCGCATCATCAAAGTACACCGTTCCAGATCCTATTTCCTTCGAGACTGAGTTCGTAATCCAGGTACATACCATATCATTGCAGCGAGTCCAAGATCCATAGTCAGGATGGTCATCGTGTGGCTTGAGTAGATTACCAGTGATGAATCCAAGCTTGTTCTTCGCATTGAGCGACTTGAGCATAGATCTGCGCCAGGTATGGTAGTTTGATTCGCCGGCGAGCTTGTCAGCTACAAGAGTGATGCCGGAGTTGTCAGCAGCATGAAGGAACAGAGGATTGGAGTACGGATCTGAGTTCTGAGCTGGATTCGGAGCTGAGAAAGAAGACGCCATTGTCAAACTGGAAAAGACAGATCGGAAGGAAGCGCGATCGGAGAGAGCTGATCGGAAGGATGCGCGATCAGCTGAAATCGATCGGAGAAGCTCGCGATCGGAGAAACAACAAAGATTCGATCGGAATGAGAAAGCGCGACCGAGATAAGATGAAAGCGGAAGCAGAGATGAAGCGGAGGTGATGGACGTGATGATGAGTGAGATGATGATGGTGGATTGAGAGATCAATGAAGGAAAAGAAACGAGATTCCGAGAAAATGTTGACGGAAAACGAATGAAGCTACGGGAAAATGCTCTGATACCATTTTAGATAACAAGAGTTTGTTATGATTAAGCTTCATTAACTTGATAACAAACTGTGTTCAACCTTTAAATACAACTGAAGTAAACAGGAAAACCGGTATAGAATAAACCAACATAGTTAAACCATATTAAACCAACTACTGATATCTCTAATAATGAGGGATATGGCATTTTGTTTTTCTCACGTAAGAACATTTCAGATTATCATCCTATATAATAGTCGACTGCTACTCACGATTTCTGTAAGCCTAGCCGTCGTCTCTTCACAATCGAGGAAGATGCTAAACATTTAAAAGGGGTTTGTACGGCCCAAAGCTGTTTTGTCGATGGGTTCGTTTTGGGTTTCAAATCAATTACTAAAATTGCTAAAGTTGGCCTAATTCAAAAAACAACTACTAATAGAAAATTAATGAAAAAAAAAAACAATTAGGATTTACTCGCTCTGATTAAAAATTTTAACCCCTATTTACAAAAAATAACAATTTTTTTTAAACACTTTTTTTTAAAAAAAGATATTTTATAAAAATTGTATTATTAATATTGAATTAAAAATTGTTATTAGATTTAAAAATATTATGATAGAAAACTGTTTAAATTCATCTTCTCATGATAAATTAGTATATGATGAATAAAAAATTCTTACATATCGTTTGATTATACAAAACTTTTACACATTTTAAAATTTACTAATAAATCCATGTTTGTGCAAGAAAAAGTTTTATATAGCTTTTTTAATTTAATATCAAACTTTTAAATAAAAGTTACTAATAAAATATGATGCATTTTAGATAAAACCTATTAATACAATATATATTTTTCTTAATGAAATGACGTAATCATATATAGTAAGAAAAATTTGTTGTTTATATATTTTTTAGCTTGTTGTGAAAATTTTAGAATTAAGTTGAAAATATTTCAGTTAAATATTTTATTTGGGAAAAAATATAAATGATTTGAATTAAAAATCTTCTAATATTTTTTCATTAATATAAAATTTTATTAATTAAAATGAATATCAAAAACAGTTTATATTTATTGTTAATATCTACTTGATGAATTATTATTTACTAAAATCAAATTTGAAAAACAAAATAAAAACTTTGTAAAACAATTTAGGTGATGATAACCGAAAAGAAAATATTTTTTCCTTATTTTAAAGAAATTATTTTAAATATTTAATTCTTATTTTATTATTAATTAATTTCTATAAATATAATCATTATCTATTACAAGAATGAATAAATATTTAATTTGATTTTTTGGAAATTTATTAATATTTATTTCTAAAAAAGAAAATATTTAATGTAATTGGATAAATACTTTCCAAATAATTTTTCTTTTTATTAATAAAACCAATGCAGTTATAATTTGAATCTCAATTAAATTTGTTGTCAAGCACTTTTAATATATTTACTCAGCGGTATGAATTGTAAATAATATATTTTTTTCAAGTATTTTTATAATTTACTTCTTAAGTAATAATAAGGGATTCTATGATTTTTATTTTTATAATATATTTACTCTATGTGCGGGGTTATTTTTTCAAATATTAAAAAATATGGTAATTATTAATCTACCTTATATTGATTAATTAATATTTTAATTGAGACCGTTTATTATATTAGTTATATTTTGTTAGAATTAGAAAAATTATATTATTTATGATTTATATTTTCTTTTGGTCGGATAGTTTTGGAATTTTAAGAACTATATTATTTATCAAACTTATAGCTTAATAGGTTTATATAATAAAAAAAAAATTAAATAACGATATTTGGATTGTAGAAAACTTAGTATGAAATTTAAAATATATTAATTCTCATATTTTAAGTTGTGCTTCTAAATTTTTATAAACGTTATATAATAATAATATAATTATTTGAAATAAAATATAAGGTATTTGTTCATTTATCAAATTTTTTTTTTAAACTGGTCCAAAGTTTTGAAAACTAAAATCTTAGAATTTTGGAATAAAATCCCTAAATTGTCCTTAAATTTTGGTAGTTAGAAAATAATAAACATTGTAAAAAAATGCAAAAATTACTATATAGTTTGTTGCCAAACAGAATAATGGCATAATTTTAAATAAAAGGTTTTTAAAGTATTTTTTAAAATGTACCTTGCAAATATTATTAGTATATACTAAACAGTAGACACCGTTACCACTTACCAACAACTTTTTTTGCAATTTGAATGAACTTACCGATCCGTTTTATTTTTATATTTTTAATTTCGTGTTTAGTATATTTTTTTATGAATAACATACTTCTATAAATTAATATTTTTATATTTAATATTACATCTTTTTAAAAGGAAAAATATGATAACAAATTTAATTAATTTTTTCTTATTAGTTATTTTTAATATTTTTATTACCAAAACAGATTAATTTATTTTAATCCGTTTTACAATTATTTACAAATTTTAACGGTAGAAACTGTAAGAACCTATAATTATAAAAAAAGAATATAACGTGTATTACTATATAGTTGAGTTACAAAATATATTGATCTAATTTTTAAAATATAATTTTTTAAGTTACTAATTTACATTTTATAAATTTATTAATATTAAGTTTGAACGTTTATGCATATTTTTTTTGTTAGTTGAAACATGTTTAAAATTATATTAGTGTATATGTTTACCAATACTTGATTATATGATTTATAAAAATAATTGATGTATTATATTATTTATTTACATTTTGATTTAAATGTCTAATATATGTGATTTTATTTTGATTTTTGTTTTTTAATTAATTAGAAAATTATGATCCATTATTTTAGATTGTTTGGATACATGTTTAGTAAATGTATTGTTTATAAACATATTTAGTAGGTGAATACATATATTTTTGAGAAATATTGCCTTTTTAATATTTTAGCCCTTAGTTGAAAAAAAATACATATTTTAGCCCTTAAGTATTCGTAGACTATTACTTTAATTAATAAAATCCTCTCAAATTTATGCAATCATGTAATATAGTCCAAGAAATCTTCATACATAATTACTCAAATTAGGATTTTACACGCTTTTCGTGCGAAATTAAGTTTTTTTAACCCGTGTTTGCGCATAATAACGATACTTTAAAAAATAATAAAATTTATTTTATGAAAAATGTATTACTAAAATTGAATTTTAAAAAAAATGTTATTGGATTTAAAAATATTATGATATAGAACCATTTAGATTCATCTTTCTCATGATAAATAAGTATATGATGAATACAAAACCCTTACACATTGTTTGATTATACAAAACTCTTATGCATTTTAAAATCTAATAATAAATCTATATTCGTGCAAGACAAAGTTTTGTATAGTTTTTTTAATTTAATATCAACTTTTGAATAAACGGTACTAATAAAATATGATTCATTCTAGATAAAATTTACTAATATAATATATATGTTTCATAACGAAATGACATAATAATATATATTAAGAAAAATAGGTTGATTGTATAATATATTTTTTAGCTTGTTGTGAAATTTTTAGAATTAAGTTGAAAATTAATCTTTCAGTTAAATATTTTTATTTGGAAAAAGCTAAATGATTTGAATTGAAAATCTTCTAATAAATGTTTTTCATAAACTAAAATTTTTTAATTAAATTATATATCGATAAATGTTTAGATATAGTTTATGAAGTATTATTTAATAAAAATGAATTTGAAAAATATAATTAAAAGCTTTGTAAAATATTTTAGGTGGTGATAACCGAAATCAAATATTTTTTGCTTATTTTTAAAGAAAGTATTTTAGATATTTATTTTTATTCTATTATTAATTACTTTTTAAAATATAATCATTATTTAATAAAATAAATAAATAAATATTTAATTTGATTTTGAGGAAATTTATTACTCTTTATTTCCAAAACAAAAAAATTATTAATGTAATTGATTATATAATACTTTTTTAGCTTGTTGTAAAAATTTTAGAACTAATTTGAAAATTTATCTTTCAGTTAAATATTTTTATTTGGAAAAAGATCAAAATGATTTGAATTGAAAATCTTCTAAAATGTTTTTCATAAACTAAATTTTAATAATTAAATATATATCGATAACGGTTTAGATATATTGTTAAGATTTAGTTTATGAAGTATTATTTACAAAGAACGAAATTGAAAACAAAAAAAATTAAAAACTTCCTAAAATAATTTAGGCGATGATAACCAAAAAAAAAAAAATTTCCTTATTTTTAAAGAAATTATTTTAGATATTTATTTTTTATTCTATTATTAATTATTTTTAAAAATATAATCATTATTTATTACAATAAATTTAATTTAATTTTTAGGAAATTTATTACGGTTTACTTCCAAAACAAAAAAAAAAATTAGTGTAATTGGTTAAATACTTTCCAAATAATTTTCTTTTATATTAATAAAATATTTATTAATTTAATTAAGTAAACCAATACAGTCATAATTTTCATCTCTATTAAATTTTTTGCCAAAAACTTTTAAAACAATTTAAAAAAAAAATAAAAATATAAGGTATTCATTCATATTATCATTTTTTAATTGTTCCACAGTTTTGGAAACTAAAATCTTAGAATTTTTGAATAAAATCTTAGAATATTTCCTAAATTTTTGTAGTTAGGAAATAATAAGTGATGAAAGAAAATGCAAAGATTATTATAAAATCTGTTACCAAACAAAAAATAATGGATTGATTGTAAATAAAAAGTTTTTTTGAAGTATTTTAAAAATGTAACAAAACCCACTCAAATTTTTGCAATCATGTAATATAGTCCAACAAGTCTTCATACACAATTACTCTAAATAATAGAAACCCACTCAAATTTATACAATCATGTAATATAGTCCAACTAATAATTTTCGTAGTTAGTTGTATTGTCTTATTTGATCTATTTAAATGCTAAAAATATTTATTACTGCTGATTCTTGTTTCATAGATAAAATAGAAATAATATTTATGCTTTTGTTAATAATTATGGATACTTCATTTTTGAAAAATGTATACAACTTATAAATGCTTTAAACTTCTCTTGATTTCATAGTCTTGTCTTTATACAAATATATTGCATTATTTTTATTTTCTAGACCTTTAATCATATGTAATTTGACATAGTTATAAGTATATATAAGCGATTACAAATTTTCATTTTCCAAAATCAGAAATTCTCACACAAATCTTCTTGTTAAATAAGCGAGATATCAAATTCTGAGAGTCATAAATCTTTCTTTAGTCTATATGCCATGTCTCTTGAAACCATACTCTAAGTAGAATTTTGAAGTTGCTATCATGTCATGTGTTCCATATTGGTTATAGAATTTCGGCGGACTACTTAGTTATTATGAAAAGGGAAGATAAACATATCCATATGTATAATAATAAATATGTATAATAATAAATTTACTTGAGAGCTGAAAGTATCGAAATGGTAATTTTGAATTTAGAGATTTAGAAGATTTTTACAATAACATGGCCTATAGTTAGGGGCTGTAAGTAATCAATGTGCTGCAAAATATATGGTGATTGGTGTTGGGCATAAGACAATTTAAAGTCTCAATGATGGTTTTGACTAGGAAAATGTGTGAATGCATGTTAATTTTGGTGAATAGACTGATGGTGATAGTGGCTATGGTGAATAGATTTGTGAAATTGATGAGAAAAAAATAGCATGTGATAATTGGTAAGAGGAGTGTGTTGTTGTTGATTTTGATTTTGCAATCATCAACAAGATCACTTCCGTTAGAAATTGATGTAAAGATCGACTATTAGGAGATTTGGTGTTAATGTGTATAGATTTGTAAAGAGTATGTGCTTTTTTGGTTATTTCTCTTTTATAGATAATTTTGTTGTTATTCAACATTCTATTAATAATATATGTCAATAAGTTTAAATATGATATTGATACTATTTATTATTATGATCATTTGGTCAAGTTTTTTTTATACAAAAAATAGTTAAAAATAATATTAAAAATTATATACCAAACATATAATAATAATCAAGTTTTTTCGGTCAACTTACCTTATTGTATTCATATAGTGAGTCCTTAGTTATATATTAAGTTTTTTTTTTCTTCCACACTATCTTTTTAAATAACCATTATCTCTCTTTCTCTCAGTAAAACATCATAATCTATCTATTCTCTCTCTAGAAATGAAATCCTCTTTGCATTTCGCCTTAGCTCTTTTCATGATCTCTTTCATGCTTCTCATTGTCATAGGTTTATTATTCATGTTATAATATTTTCTAATTTTCATATATAGACATACTAATATATAAAACTATCTACATTTTATACATATAAAATATATACATCCATTTTATACTAACATATAATATATGTGTGGTTTTTCTTGTTTATAAAAGATATATATATATATATATATATATATATATATACACTTTTTAATATATTTTTATCATAATAACATATACACCTATATAACCAAATGTATTTTTACTTTCTAGAGATAAATCTGGTGGAGGCATCCTATCATGGGAGATACAGCAGAATTTATACAAAGTTCTGTTTTAGATCAAGTCGTTGCTCTTTCGTGTGTCGCAACTTAGAGCATTTCACAAATGGTTATTGTCGTGGAATTTTCAATCGTCGGTGTTTCTGCATCAGATAATCTAAGTAATCATTTGACAAAAGAAAAATAAAATCTAAGTAACCATCATCATAATTATTTTCGAAAATCAAAAATATTTTATTTTATTTCTTTTATCATTGTTATCTATAATTTTTAAGAATATCTATTGAATTAATCACATACTTTCTTCTACTATTCTCAAATTTAAAATATCTAAGAGATTTTGAGAAAGTGCTTCTCCAGCTTGATAACACGTCATCATAGAAGAGAAAACCACATGTGTTGAATGAAAATCTGAACAGCCGTCGACCGCATCTCATCTTCTATTTCCTCATTATTCTCCTAGAGAGGGAATCCTGATTGTTACACGTTCAATCTTCTTCTGTAAATATGTGGAATTGTATCGAGATTGGCTTTTAATATCTCATCACAGTGCCAACCTAAGCCCAATCGTTGCATTAACGTAGCCCCAGCCATGCATCTCATGTTACGGAAAAGATTTTAAATTGTTTTGCAGGGAAAAGCTTAACTCCTTGATTCTCCTCCTTTACATGGCTCCAATAGCTGCCGTATTCCTTCTGCCTCAGACTATTATCATAGAGAAAAACATTATCGACATTATAATCGCACATGCAAGAAATGATTTTGAGAATCGTTTGATTTTTTTCTCTGTGTAATTGAGTTGGCTTAAACTGAAATTTTGAAAGAAAAAAAAAAACTTTGGTTGAGAATTGTGAATGATGTTTTGTCATAAATTGTAGCAGCCAAGTACTTTTTGTTACATACCAAACTTTTGTATTGGGATCTATCACGGAGATAGTGCTCATCTGTTCATGAATGATCTATATGTGTTTGTAGTAGCTTTTCAAATTGTTGTAGTGTTGTTGTCACTATCCAAATTATATCTGGGATTCTAATGAAAGCTTTTCGACCTTAGGCAGGTGATTTCGGGTTTGCTTGGTTCATATAAATTTGACGACATTGGTGGTCACTGGTCTCTCTCTTTCTTGTCAATAACAGATAAAGCAATGAGTTTCTTCTATTATTGGCTCTATCCTTCTTGTTGTCTGTTGACAAATTACTGTCTTTTTGCCGGTTTTTTTTTTTAATGTGGGTTCTAACGGAGTGATTCCGTTAGGAAGACGTGAGAAGTGGGGAGGGAGGAGGGTTTTTGTGTGGGTGTGTGTGTTTTGTTTACTGATGTTTTGTGGTGGAGAGGGAAAGGCATGGACTTGTGAGAAAGCTGGTGTGGTAAGTTTGCAAAAAGTGGATTCTTTGGTCCGGGATCTAAGCAAGCCTTGTCTTTCATAACCAGGATCCAGCTTCTCTTAACTGTAAGTCTCCTATCCTCCACTTCTTTTGTCTTTCAATGGTTGGTTTATAAGAGATAAACTAATAGGCTCTGTTAATATATTGTAGTTTTTTTCCACCTGTAACAAGATGAAACCGGCAAAATGCTTAAGCCAGAGAAGTGGAGGGTTTTTTTAGATTGTGATGAAAAGGTTTTTGGTTTCCAGAAGGCATTCAAATTAATTGTCTTCGGGGTATATATGTTTCCATTTTCAGATGAGTTTGTAGCGTTCATAGTAGCCCACTGTTTTTCATATTATGTTGCACAATTCCTTCCTTTTTTATATACTACACTACTGGAACTGTATTCACAATTTATTTCTATCATTAGATGTTCTAATACATCCTTTTTTCTTGTTAATAGGGGATCGACCTATGATCCATCAATAAGAGCTGAAGTTTGGAACACTGCTATGCATTGGAGCAGCAGAATATCGGGTGGCTCGACGGTATAGAAGATGGTTTATGAAATGGATGATTTGTATTGAGATGATTTACATAGAATATATACAGCTGAGAGATTTTAGAGAGTTCTAATTACAGTATATAATACATTTGACATAAATGGATTGTTGAATGATTTGATTGATCCGTGATATGCTCTTAAGTGATCCTTGATAGAAGGTTGGACAATTTGTATCAGAGGACGGCGTGCTAAGTGAAAATTGAGTTTAATGCTCTATTTAACTGGATACTATTTCAACAGTAACAAAATTAGCTTATATATACCATATTTCAACAGTTCCTTCTGCCTCCTAATTATTATCATAGAGAAAAATATTATTGACATTACAATCGCACATGCAATAAATGATTTCAGAATCGTTTGATTTTCTTCTGTGTGTGCATGATATTGCTCCATGTTCACTGCATTTCCACATGATTTAAGAAATTTGACTCACAACCACATGAAACCCTGTTTTGGATTGCTTTGTAAAGGCTAGAGGAGTGCTAGCATTGGTGGTCTGTATTCTATATTAAGGAAACCGGAATGCTCGATTACTTGGAAATTCTGGAAACTGAATTAGTATATTGATTGATAAACTGGTAAGCTTGTGTATGTGTTTTGTTTACAGAGGCAGGAATTCTTGTGTAAGCGTGGCTCTTCGCGTTGGCTTAAACTGAAATTTTGAGAAAAAAAAAATAGAAATACTTGAGAACTGTGAATGATGGTTTGCCATAAGTTGTAACAGCTAGTCAAGTACTTTTTGTTACATACTAAACCTTTTGTAATGGGGTGTATCATGGAGATAGTGCTCATCTGTTCATGAATGATCTATATATTTTTGTAGTAGCTTTTCAAATTGTTGTAGTGTTGTTGTCTTTATGCAAATTATATATGGGATTCTAGTGAAAGCTTTTCGACCTTACGCAGATAAAATCGGGGTTGCTTGGTTCATATAAATTTGACGACATTGGTGGTCACTGGTCTCTCTCTTGCTTGTCAATAACATATAAAGCAATGAGTTTCTTCTATTGTTGGCTCTATTCTTCTTGTTGTCTGTTGACAATTTACTGTCTTTTTTCCGGTTTGTTTTTAATGTGGGTTCTAACTTCTAACGGATGATTCCGTTTTTGAAGGAAGACGTGAGAAGTGTAGGGAATGGTTTGTGAAATGGATGATTGCAATTGAGATGATTCTTGTAGAATATATACAGTAGAGAAGTTCTAGAGAGTTCTAATTACAGTATATACACTTGACATATATGAATTATTGAATGATTTGATTGATCCGTGATATGCTCTTGATTGATCCTTGGTATACCCCCTCAAGATGGAGGGGTCTTCCACACTCCAATCTTATTAGTTAGAAGTTAAAAAGTGGAACGTGATAGCGGTATAGTGAGAGCGTTGGCGAGCTGATCCTTAGTGGAGATATGTTTGACACGAAGTTGGCCAGCTTGTATCTGATTTTGAATGAAGTGGTAGTCCAACGCAATGTGTTTCATTCTTGAATGGAAGATTGGGTTTGCGCAGAGATATGTTGCTCCAATATTGATGAACAAAAGCGTGGGCCGATTGACATGATTGGAGAGTGTGAGAATGTATCCGCTGGAGTGGATGATCACCCCTTCAGAGTATCATGAATATGATGAGGTTAGACGTGATGAATCGAGTAGTCAGTTTATATCTGAATGGAAAGATGGAATTGGTTTGGAGGTATGTCAAGAATTTGGAAGTATGGAGACTGTGCAAGATTTGGTTGATAGAGCTGCATTCCAAAATTGTTTTGGAATCAGGCTTTACAAATCGGATCTGGAGCAATTAATGTTAAGATGCCATCAAACAGGTTGTTCTTGGTATTTACGAGCCGCAAAGATCAAAGATTCAGATATATGGTCTATTATAACATTCAAAATGATGCATACATGTTTCCGGGCATCGGTGAGTACCACAAACTATAGAAGGAAAGACACACCACGACTTGTAGCAAGTCTTTTGCATGAAGATTATTCCGGAAATTTTGTGATCCCAACTCCTAAAGGTATCATGAGTCTGGTTCAAGGAAAACTTGGAGTGAAAGTGTCATACTCAACCGCATTAAGAGGCAAAAAACAAGCAGTTACAGATGTTCGTGGAAGTCCAGAAGAAAATTATCAGATGATATATTGTTATATGCACATAGTAGAGATTGTGAATGCTGGTACTAAAACAAGTGTTTTGGTAGATGAAGAGAAAAAGTTCAAATAATTTTTTGTCGCATTGGGAGCTACTGTGGAAGGGTTTCAAGCGATGACAAAAGTGTTAATTGTAGATGCCACATTTCTCTCGACTGTATATGGGGGTGTGTTAATTTTTGCGAGTGCTCATGATCCTAATCATCACCATTATCAGATTGCGTTTGGTGTTCTTGACAGGGAGAAATATGCAAGTTGGAAATGGTTTTTCAAAGAACTGAAAACTGTTATACCGGACTCCCCAGAATTGGTATTTACTACTGACAGGAATGCAAGCCTCATCAAGACAATTCGTGAAGTGTATCCGTTTGCAAAGCATGGGTACTGTTTATGGCATCTGTCCCAGAATGTGAGAGGAAGAGTTTCTAATATCAACAAAGACACAGTTGTAGAAAAATTCAGAGAGTGTGGTAAGATTTATTCGGAGGTTGAGTTTTTGGATGCTTATGGTGAATTTAGAAGGAGATATCTTTCAGCTGCAACATATCTGGATGATAGAGTTGAGTTTGAAAAATGGACAAGGTAAAACTTTCCAGGCAAAATGTACAATATAGACTCCTCGAATACTGTTGAATCAATGAATGATGTTTTTAAAAAAGTAAGAAAGTACTCGTTATTGCCAATGATTGATACGGTAATTGAAAACTTCTCAGAATGGTTTAACACCCATAGGAAGGACTCATGCGGGAGATCAGATGAACATAAACTTGTGCCTTTTGTGGAGAATATAATGCACGGTAGATGCAAGGAAGCACATCACTTAGCTGTTACTAAGCTAAACAGCTTCGAACTTGAATACAATGTAACGGGGAAAGATGAGAAATGTTATGTGGTGAATTTGATAAGGAAAAGTTGCAGTTGAAGGCGATTTGATATAGACAGGTATGCTTGTGTGCACGCAATAGCCGCTGTCATTTTATATATGAAGCGTGAGGATAAGCCACGAGATATTCATGTACACGATTTGTGCTCAAAATATTATTTGATAGATTCAGTGGACATTGGCATATTACAGAACCATCTACCCAGTTCCACCCATGTTTGAATGGGTCATTCCTGAAGAAATAAAAAGAAAGAAAATCTTACCTCCATCCTACACCAAAGAAACAGGAAGGAAACAAAAGACAAGGTTTCCTTCAGCTGGAGAAAAGTGCCAGAAGAAGAAAACGAGTAATAAAAGGGTGAAAGGACGACGCTTGGCTGATTGGTTTGAGCCGGTTCAGAGTGAGCCAGTTGAGAGTGAGCCTCCTTGGTGTATGAAATTGTATTTCTTTTAATTTCTGAATTTGTAAAACTGGGTTGAACTGTCCTTATCATGGTAATACTGTGTTTCGTATTGGTCGAATCATTTTGTATAACTTGGTAAAACTGTGTTTCGTCTTGGTCCAATCATTTCGTATAACTTGGCAAAACTGTCTGTCGTATTAGTACTACCATAAACATTTCAGTTTCGTTAAGTTTAATAAATTTTAAAGAAAATTAAAGAATTAAAAAATATATATATAAGTATTATGGATATAAATAAATATCCATGGATTAATAACATAAATTTAAACGAATTATGGATAGTCATCGGAATATATAGACAAACAAAACTATTAACTTTTATAATGACTATCTTTATGTTAACAACACTAAATCTAAAAAATATGCGTACAATGTGTTTTCTGACATGTGAATGCATAGAAACATTTCTAATGTACTTTAAACGCCTAAAAACAGCGATAAAACTAGTAAAGCTAAATTATGATCATGTAACACTGATAACAAGTGAAAATCCCACAAAGTACAACTATGTGTAAAAATGTAACACTTGGAAACTAAGAACAACTATATGGGGAAAAGAAAGCGCACATAGAAAAAGGACGGCGTAAATGGGAAAAAGACTGCGCACATGGGAAATCGACGGCGAACATGAAAAAACGACGGGCCGCATTTGTTATTTTACAGCTTACATTAGCGTTATTTCTAATCCCACTCAAGTGTTATATATATTTGGTTTTCTGCTCTATTTTTCATTTAACATAAGTCTAGGGTTTCTTCCCATAAGCCACCGCCTCCTTCCTCTTCTACTCTAGAGAGTCTCAAATCTCTCCTTGAATCCAAAGTAAATTCGTTTATATGTAATTCTTTCCTTATTTAATAGTCCGTCATAGTTTCTCAATTAAGTATATCATAGTAAGTTCGCTCCACAGTCTCGTACGTGTCTGAGACTGCGATTCTTTGGGAAAATCTGCATGTCTGTTTCTCGGTGGGAAATGGAGTTTGAAAACAAGTTCTTAAAGATTAAATTGTCTCTTGCATACAGGATGGACAACTCGTTCTGGAATACTATAGCAGATTGATGAAGTTGTGGGAAGAATTACAAAACTACAATACGAGTAAAGTGTGTCCATGTGAAGCTGCAGGTGACATATTAAAAGAGCGTGAAGATGATCAAGTTCATAAGTTCCTTTTTGTACTTGATCTCTCGTGTTTTTTTAACATTTGATTAATTATCACCGGTGAAGATCCTCTTCCTCCACTCAATCAAGTTTATTCAAGTGTGATTCAAGAGGAACAAAACCAAAACATCCCACTAACTCAGGTTTTCTATCAAAGTTGAACCGACACCACAAGTTGCAGCAGTGTAGGGACATCGTTCTCACGATCTGTTTTGCACCCATTGTCGTCGACAAGGACATGACGTCTCCGATTATTATGAGAAAAATCGTGGAAAGAGCTCCACAGTTACTGAAACCAAGCCAGTCCAGTGAGGTGGACGACCGCTGCGGGGAAAAGGATGTGAAAGTGGTAGAGTTAACAGAGCTCGTGCTTCTGAAAGTGGCAACGAATAGATCGCACAGTTGATCACGTTTAAGAAACTGTCGGGTAAAACTAATATTTACGATGTAATTATTAACACAGGAGCCTCACATCACACGACAGGACTGTAATCTTTACTGCTATTTTGTGTTTCTTGCAGAACTGTTTTTTGAGGACTTTGATTGGAGTGGGTGAAGAGAATGAGAGAGTGTACTATTTTACTGGGGTCTTAGCTGCTCGTGCTCATAAAGTTTTTGCAGAGGTCAAGTCTTCGGGAGCATTGTGGCATCGTTGATTAGGACACCCATCTTCTAGTGTTTTGCTTTCTTTACCTCAATGTGATCAATCCTCTAGTGCTTTTAGAGAGATCAAGAGTTGTGAGATTTTTTTTTGTGCTAAACAAGACAAGAAGTTTTTAATGATCGTATTAATAAAACTTTAAATTGCTTTTCTCTTGTTCATACTGACGTTTGGGGCCCTTATAAAACTCCATCAACTTGTGGAGCTGTCTACTTTCTGACACTAGTTGGCGATTACTCTAGAACCATGTGGACACATCTCATGTTTGCTTAATCCGAAGTACCTACTTTGATTCATAACTTTTATGCTATGTCTAAAAGACAATTTGGTAAGCCTGTTAAATCTTTCCAAAGCGACAACGACACTGAATTTATGTATCTAACGTTATATTCTCTACCATATTTAACAATACTTATCTTACTCTGGTTTCTCAGCTAATCATATACCCTTTATGGTGGCTGTTCCCGAGAGCTTAGAACCGAAGCATTTCAAGGATGCTGCTCTCATCAAAAATAGTGTGAAGCTATGCAACGAGAAATTGAGGCTCTTGAGGCTAATCATACATTGCATGTCACTGATTTACCTCCAGGCAAGAAGGCTATTAACAGCAAATGGGCAACCAATGGAGTTTTCATGAACTGAAACAGGGTATTCTTCTTCGATCTGATAATGACCTCACTCTTACAGCTTATTGTGATTCCGACTAGGCTGTTTGCCCCATCAATCGACGCTCTCTTTCTGCCTACATCGTTTACTTAGGTGATTCTTCGATTTCTTGGAAACAAACTGTTCCATATTTTTTGGCAGAGCTGAATACCGAGCTATGGCATATACTCTTTGTGAACTCAAATGGCTAAAGGCACTTTTGAAGACGTTTAGGTTTGCACATCCTTATCCGATACCTTTACACTGCTTCAGTCAAACCGCTATTCATATATATTACTGTGGATCCTATTTCTCATGAGCGGACTAAACATATAGAAATAGACTGCCATAGAATTCGCAATGCTATTCAAGAGAGTATCATCGCAACCAAGCAACTATGGATGTCATCAAAACAATTCTATAAGGTTTAAAAAAAAAAACAAAATTAATAATAATTAAGTTAGGTGTAACAACCCTATATAAGAATTTTCTTCGGAGACCAGGAGTCATAATAGAATCAGTCACTGAGTCATATATATAAAAATCCATTTTGAGAAGACCCAATAAACTTTTATATACAGACGCTTTCACTCTCTATTCACCAAGTCTTCATCTCTCCTTACCCATCACAGGTCATTTTTCTCTTTATGCAGATTTGTTTTATTTTTTCAGCCTCGTAGTTCCATTATTCTGAACATATTTGTTTAAACTTAAACTTGTATAAGGAGAAATATTTCCAAAATGTGAACCAACTGATTGGACCTCCCACATATGATCCTCTTCTTTCACATTCAAACCACTTAGATCATTGGCTTGTAATGATGTGAATCAGTAAGTGGGAATCTAACACAAACTCTATTGTCTGTGTTCGAAGATCTTCAACAGTTTCCTATGTCTGAAACGATGGAAGCGGTAGGCACAAATGGAGGCTTTATGTGGGATGATGGATCCGACCATGATGGTGTTGCAAAGATTTATGTACGAGGTGGTCCTCACGGCATTCAGTCAATTCGGTTCGACTATATCGACATGGATGGAAAGCTGAAAGGTGGAGTTCACTTTGGTGCTTGGGAGAGAGGTTTCACAGAGACGGTATACTAAAGCTAAACTCCTTTTTATCAAATTTTATGTGGATATTACTCTTGTCTTAAGTAATCATTTCTTTTCTTTTTTTGTTTTTGCAGTTTGAGATTAACCATCTCAACAACGAACATCTTGAATCCGTTGAGGTAAACCATGATGCCTTATCCGGTTACATTCAGGGACTTCAGTTCAAAACCAATTTCAGGGTTTCTGAACTGATTGGATATGATAAGGGTACCAAGTTCTCACTTGCAGTAAAAGGAAAGAAAATCATTGGTTTTTATACATATATGAATTGGTCACACATCATCTCCCTTGGAGCATATTTCACATGGATTCCTCGTACTAGATTGGAAGCAATAGGTAGCAAGAGAGGTAAACAGTGGGATCATGGAACCGACCATGAGGGTGTAAGAAAGATTTATGTAAGAGGTGATCGTAAAGGCATTCAGTGTATTAAGGTCGATTATGTCAAGAGTGGAGAACAGAATGGATCACTCCACGACTTCTCTGGTGGTGGTTTCACCCAACCGGTGTGTTGCTTTCGCTTGTATACTTATATTCATTTCACTGTTCTGTTTCATATGGCGTTTATTGACTTAATTTTTATCACTAACTCTTATTTTACAGTTTGAGATTAATCATCTCGACAATGAACATCTGATAGCTGTAGAAGGTTACTATGACGTTGCGTCAGGCGTCATTCAAGCACTTCAATTCAAAACTAACATCAAGACTTCCAGATTGATGGGATATATGAAGGGTAAGAAGTTTTCACTTGCAGCTAACAGACAGGAGATCATTGGGTTTCATGGATATGCTGAGAAGAATCTAAACTCTATTGGCGCATATTTCAAAACGGTTTCTGTCACCAAATCGAAATGGCATGGTACTGCTGGAAACAGATCTTGGGATGATGGGGTTTTCGACAGCATAAGAAAAGTTAATGTTCGTTATAATAATACTTATGTAATGAGTATCAGGTTCGACTACAACGACGGAAACACACTGGTTACACGTATGCACGGGGTGATCGGACCTGAAGAAGAGGTTATATTTCCTTCAAACTCTAAAAATATATGCATATATCATTTATATGTTTGTATAGATACATGTTCTTGAACATGTATACGCATTATTATGCTGCAGTTTGAGCTCGACTATCCAAATGAATTGATCACATCTGTGGAAGGGACACTTTGTGAAACCTCTGCGAGACTTACGTCGTTGATTTTCAAAACATCAAAAGGGAGAACGTCTCCAACTTTTGGACACGTGTCTGGTAGCAATCTTGTTCGATTCGTGTTAGAGAGCAAAGGTTGTGCTCTGGTTGGCTTCCATGGTCGAGAAGATACCACTTATACTACTGCTCTTGGAGCATATTACTACCCCCTGCCTCCTACTACTAGAGCGGAAAAACTAGAAGCTCATGGTGGTGATCGAGGAGCTTCTTGGGGAAGATGGTGTTTTCGAGGGTGTTAGAAACGTCTATTTAGGAAAAAGTGACAAAATTGCGTTGCATATCTCAAGTTTTGTAGTTGTCTAATGGTCGTGAACTTTGTACATAATTATTGAAAAATATGAAATTTGACACAGTCAGATAAGAGTTAGATTTATATATATAAATATTCTTGTGCCAAATTATCCTATTTCTCTCTACGTGTCTACCACACTATACAATGGACAACGGAAAGTATTATTTTCAGAGAAAGATAATCGAACTTTGACCAACTTTTTTACGTACGATTTTGATTTTGGTGAAAGCGTTTTAGGTGAAATGGTCAAAGAAGTTTCCAATTTCCATTTTGACAAGTATATAGTTCAAGAAAAGTCTCTATCCCTTCGTCTCTATTTATTTCGTCCATGCACGTTCGTTAGCCTTTCGGCTTTCAATCTTCCACTTTTCTCTACTAAATATCATTTTATTATTTTCACCACTATGATATTATGAAAAAAAGTTTGTTGAAAACTCAATGCTTGTGTAAAACATTTAAAAACACGATCAAGATCTCACTTAAAGATCGCCAGTTCACGACATTATTCTCTCCTCACATACACTTCGCTCGTCATACACCACTGTACTCAAGAGAGAATGCCTGCACTCTCTCATGAAATAAGAATCATCAGAAAATTATTTATAAACTAGTACACTATATTTTTTTGTTAAACTTTTCTCTCTTCTCACCCTGTTTTGTTCTATTGGAACATAATCGGTTTTGTTGCAACCCTTTCTTTGACTCTCACTTTTGTTCTCTCAGCTCTCTCTCATTTAAGCTGCTCTCTCTTACTCTCTTTAGCTCTCTGTTTCACACTCTCTGTTGTGTTTGTGAAACAAGAAGAAACTAAGAGAGGACTTAAGTTGCTACATTATTCCTTTGATCCAACTCTCCTTCTTTAGAATCAGATGCTTTTGCACGACACACACACAAGCATACTTATCGTAGCTTGCTCTACATACCTCAGACACTTTGCTTAAACAACTCTCCCTAGCCCATGCTTCTAGACCTAGGCTAGTTTTACAAGAAAGGTTAACCAACTAACCTTCTTTGGTAAAAGTGTAGATTTGAACCAAATCTTGTTTGGGGCTTAATTAACCCGTTGGCCCATTTGTCTTCTTAAAACAAAACCACAGAAAGCCCACTTTCTCCTTCTGTTAACTTTGCTTTTTCTCCTTGGAGTTGGTTCCGAGAGCTTGCAGATGATGTATTAGCTGATTCTTTCGTGAAACAAGCTCTTAGTTTTTAGTTTTTTTTTATATTATTGCAATTGGTTAAGTGATATGATGAAACGATTTTTTTTACAAAAAGATAAATCAAAGATAATAGTTTACTATCAATAATCCCCTAGAGCATCCAACCTGGTTGGATATATAGATGGTGATACAGTTGCGAATCTGGCGACAATATAGTATTTCTGGTAATCATTTCTAATATCATAAGTTCTTAACATGCCTATATAATATTGCCTTTGGGAATAAGTAGTCTTGTATATAATAAATAAGTATGCACTTGGTCACTTGCAGGAATATATACTTGTGACCCAATCAATACTTAGCTTGTATAAAATGTATAAAGACATGATCATGCCTCCCTCTATGGATAAACCATTTTCAGTTGTTCACCACAGTAATCTCCGATCATCAAAGTCTTCTTCTCTCCTCAGCCACCAAGGTTATCTTTTTCTCTCTCGCTTTTCCAATTTTGCAGATTTCTTTATAGTTTTAGCCCTGAAAATCTTACTAAATCCGAATTTCTGATTAAAATTGGGCATATTAAGAACTTGTCCATGTACAACATGAACTGTTGCTGATATTAAACATTTCTCTACTGTATTTTCAATGGTCTCCATTCTTCAAATTTTAATTTATTGGATCCTCGTCATCAAGAAAGGGTATTTTCCTCTATCAAATTCCCAACATAGTTATTAAAGAAAAACATGCATGTGGGAAAGGATGAAGTTTAATGAATTGAGGACTAATTCAATACTATTTTTCCATGTATGAAGATTCAAATCAGTTGGTGATGGCACAAAAACTGGAAGCCATAGGTAGCACAAATGGTTTTACATTCGATGATGGATATGGCCATGATGGTATTTCCAAGATTTTTGTTGGAGGTGGTCTTCAAGGCATTCTTTACATGGAATTTGAATACGTAAAGAGTGGACAGCTTAAATTTGGATCACTCGTTGGTCGTCGGCATAGAGGTTTCATAGAAACGGTATGTAAATGTCTCACGTGAAAACTGAGATGAGAGTTAGATTAATATATAAGGGAGATGAATCCATCCAATTATGGTAATTAATTTTGAGTTAAAAGCTTATGAAAATATTTTATGTTAGCATTTTTGTGACTCACATTTTTTATATTTGTTTTCAACTCTTTTTTCAGTTCGAGATTAACCATCTCAAAAATGAACATCTCGAATCTGTAGAAGGTTATTACGACCATGAAGCCGGTTATATTCAAGGACTTCAATTCAAAACCAATTTCAGAATTTCAGAACTTATTGGATATGAAAAGGGTAATAAGTTTACACTTGAAGTCAAGGGAAAAAAGATCAATGGGTTTCATGGATATATGAGGAAGAGAAATATCATCTCCCTTGGAGCATACTTCACTTTGATTCATCCTAATAGATTGGAAGTGAAAGGCAGAAAGGCAGGCCATCAATGGGATGATGGATCTGACCATGACGGTGTAACAAAGATTCATGTACGAGGTGGTTTTGATGGCATTCAATACATCAAATTTGATTATGTCAAGAGTGGAATAACTCTTGATGGACCAATCCATGGTCTCTCGGGTAGCGGTTTCACACAGACGGTATACACTAGAATCTCCCCTTTTCACGTTTAAATTAATTTATAACAATCTTGTGTTCACCAATTCCTTTGTATGCAGTTTGAGATAAACCATATCAACAATGAACATTTGGTTTACGTAGAGGGTTACTACGACGATGCATCTGGTGTAATTCAAGCACTTCAATTCACAACTAACTTCAAGACTTCAGATATGTTAGGATATCAAAAGGGTAAGAATTTTTTACTTGCGGACAAGGGTAAAAAAATTATTGGCTTCCATGGATATGCTGACAAGAATCTCAACTCGCTTGGAGCATATTTCACATCGGTTTCTCTTACCAAATCGGAACGCCATGGTGGTTGTGATGGCATATATTGGGATGATGGTGTTTTTGAAAACATAAGAACCGTGTATGTTAATTATAATACCACAAACATAAAGTGTATCACGTTTCACTACCACAACCGCGCAGTTGTAGAGCGTCAACATGGGTGGCAGAGTCTACAGGATGACGGAGAAGAAGAAGAGGTTATGATCCTGCAAAGTAAACTATATTTATCGATTATATACCATTATATAATAGGATCATACTTTGGTTTTCGATTAGCAAAATCCGCGGAGGAGATTTTCCTAAATATAATTAAAACTAGTGCATTTTATTTTGCATGTTTTTGTAAGATATCATGTTTTTTTTATCCGATGATAAAGTGCACCATTTATTTGCAAAATTTCACCATATATGTTTTTGCCAATTATCATACCATACCAAAATCCCTATTTTTATTTATTGATTAGTCTTTTATGAGAAGTTTGATTTTATTGCAGTTTGAGCTTGACTATCCAAATGAAGTGATAACATGTGTACAGGGGACTTCCAAAAGATTTGGGCCTGGCAAGACGAGGGTTACGTCATTGATTTTTAAATCATCTGAAGGGAGAACCTCTCCGACATTCGGAATCGTGTCTGGTACCAAATTTGTGTTGGAGAGAAAAGGTTGTGCTGTGGTTGGGTTCCATGGACGGCACGATGATCGTGATCTTGTTTCTATTGGAGCATATTTTTCTCCGATGCCTCCTCCTACTGCCGAGAAACTACGACCACAAGGTGGTCTTCGAGGAGAATCATGGGACGATGGTGTTTTCGAAGGTGTTAGAAAGTTATACGTGGGACAAGGTGACAATGGTATCGCATTCCTTAAGGTTGTGTACGGAAGGGACGATCGTATTGTTATTGGTGAAGATCATGGAAACAAAACGCCACTTGAAGTCAAAGAGGTCAGTTTCTTTTCTTTTTTTTCTTTTTGGGAGGGTTTGCGTTTGTATTGTTTAACATTGACATGTTTTTTTTTTTGGCAGTTTGAGATTGAATATCCAAGTGAATACATAACGGCCGTGGATGGTTGTTACGATAAAGTAATTGGAAGTGAAGTTGAGGCTATAACTATGGTTAGGTTTACGACGAACAAACGAACTTCTATGCCTGTTGGATTCGTATCTACCTCAAGCTTTTTACTCTACAAAGCAGGTTTTAAAGTTGTGGGATTCCATGGAAAATCAAGTAACATGATTAATCAACTTGGGGTTCATGTTTTGCCCATCACCGATTGATCACCTTCTACTCTCCCATGTTGTCAGTCTGGTTTATGCGACACGTCTCGTATAACTATTTTAATAAAAGAAAAATTGTCATGTGACTTAAATATGTATGGTTAACGGTGTTGAGAGTCATATGATATTTTTTTCGATAACGGTGCATGTTTAGAGTCAACTTATTTATAATATATGCATTGAGTTTTATTTTAGAGCCTGATGTTTAAAATGATTATTGTGGTGGACTTTCATTCATCTTTCAGGATTCCGATTTATATTCGAAGGCAAGCTAGGTATAATTGTGGATCTTTATGTATATCGCGAGAGATGATAGATTCATATTTCTAGGAAATTTGTTTTCATTTTTTTCACATTTTCCAGATATATCTAATTGTATATAGTTTCCCATAAATATGAATTTGATCATTTGTTTCTTCATATAAAAGAAACACAATTATGGCCAAGTTGCCCTCAATTATAGCCGGATTACATAAATATGAATTTGATCATCTCCTTTAAGCATATTTCACATGATTCCTCTCACTAGCTAGATTGTAAGCAATAGGTAGCAAAGGAGGCAAGCAGTGAGTTGATCAATCTTAAAGGCATTCAGGGATTAAAGTTGGTTATGTCAAGAGTGGACAACATAAAGATGGATCAATCCACTGTCTTCTTGGTTTTTCTTAAAATAATTTTAGATTATATTTGAATTTTTAATTACTCAAACATGTAATTAGGATACTCAAACCATTTCCATGGATTACCCAAACATTTTCTCAGCAATATCTATTCGTAATCATAAATGTATCTTTATCCAAACAGATCATTTGGAGTAGTTTGGGAGATTTAGATCAGATCAAATCTACCTGAAATTCATATACCTTCTCAAGCAGTAGTGTGATTTCAATCCAATATAATAACTTAATAACCCAAAGACGGTTTACTCCGGTTTAAGGTTAACCATCTTAAATTAACAAACATTGACAAAACCGAAAAAACAAAAGCCAGTCGAAACCGAGTTAGGACAATAAGTCATGTTCTAGTTGAACAACTCGAGGAAGCACCCAAAAAAAAGAAGAGGCTTTTTGGTGCTTTGAATTGGAGTTGCTTTAGGAGCAAACCACAGACACTTATGTTCTGTCTCTCATTGAAGTTGTTGTTAAATAATTGAGCAAAACGCAAAACATGGAAAATGCATTTTTCTTCTTTCTTTCAAATTCCATTTATCAATAATAATATTATTCCTTCCGAAATCTCATTATTCGGTCCCAGAATCCAACTCTTAAAATATTATTAATTAAATTAATTTTTCTTATAAAAAATTAGAAGAGAGAGAGACAGAGAGAGAGACAGAGAGAGATTCAGTAGAGGAGAGGACACGAGTCACTCCACCAAAGCTTTTTCTCTCTTTTGTCTTCTTTTCGATTCCCTCTTACAAAACTTGTTGTTGGGTTTGGTTTGGTTTGGTCTCTCGATCGATTCTAGAAATCTGTTCTCGTTATAAAAATCTTAGTTTAAAAGACAAGACTCTCTATCTCTAAAGCTATCTTCTTTGGAGCCATTAACCAGCTTGTGGAGTTTGCTTCTTCATTACACAGTGATTCTACAATCTGCAAAGTTTCAGATTTCTCTCTTAAGGTTCTTGATTTCGACGAATCTCTCTGTTCTTCTTCTTTTCTTTTTTTGTCTAATGATGTTGTTGTCTCTTGTCTCCTGTAATTAAAGATCCCATCTTTGAAATTAAATGCACCGCCTTTTAATTTACTTCATGTCTTTTTTTTTTTTTTTGTGATTGAATAGAACAACAGATTTCTTCCTTTGATGACCATTTTTCTTAATTGATTATTAATGTGTAACCAAAGGGCCAAAGCAAAGTTTCTGTCTTTAATTTCTCTTTGCCCATATTATCATCATCATCAGTTTTATGTTTAGTTTACTTCCCCTAGATCTGGAAAAAAAATTATAATAATCTATTAAAGAAAAAAAGAAAAAAGACAAACGCTTAGGCGTTTCGCTTTCGTAGTGGCCCAGATTGTTCGTCAGTTTCTGAGTGAGTAGACACTATACAGACCAATCTCTTGTTTGTTTCTTTGAGCTGTGTTATCTTCTCTTATACTCATAAATCATATTCTCGGATAGAAAAAATATCTCATTGGTGCTTTTTTGTGGAAAGTTTCGATTTTTATTTTTTTTGTATCTCTGTTAGAAGCTCATTAGGTATATAGCTGGAGTGGAGCCTCTCTCTGATTTTGATTTTTTATTATTTATTTTGTGTGTTTTGTTCAGTTCTTAATGTGGTGGATTCTCGTGTTTGATTTTTCAGACAGGTGGCTTCTTGCATGTGCGTAGATCATCAGCCTATAGAGAACTGAGATTTGGTATCTGAATTGGTGTCTTTGTTCTTTGTTCTTGTGGATAAATAGAGCTTTTGATTTTTCTCCTTGTCAAGGGGGACGAAAGAAACTGTGGCTCTTGGTGAGTTTGTTATTGCTGAAACTTTTGAAATGTCTTTGTTTTTTTTTTGTTTGTAAATTAATTAATTTTGCTTGTGCTTTTTTGTGTAGCTCGGTAAATAGATTATGGAACATGATTTATCTTCTATTAAATCGTGGAAATCGCTTGTTAAGAGAAGAAACAATGCTCAAGAAGGGGTAAGGTTTCCTTTTTATTTGTTGGTAGATCTTGGTTTTGTGATGCTCGATGATCTCTGCGTGATTCATGGGTCGATATGCTGTTTTAGACTTTAGAATTTGATGTGGGAAAGCTGGAAATTTTTCAGGGTAAATCGTCTTGGAAAATGAAACCGGTCGTGGCTCTTATGTGTACAGTACTTTTGATCTTTTGGTATAAGACCACAAATATTCAGTATGAACGGACAGAGGTATAGTCAAAGTTATCATTTTGGATTCTTACGAGCAAGATTTATCGAAAATACTTTGTGATATGACCGTGAGAACTATTGATTAAAGTAACTCTCTTTTGTTTTTGGTACATGCGTTGCTCAGATAGAAGAAACAGATTATCCCTTTGAGATGGCAAAGGTAACAATTTTTCTTACTCCCTCTAAGTTTGTAATGTTCATGTGTGGGTTCCTTATTACAATGCGATCTTGTTCAGGAATCTGAACCGGTGAGTGAGAAGTTGAAAGGCTTGCCTTTTGGTATCATGCAACCAAGATCAGATTTGGAGTTAAAGCCACTTTGGTCTAGTAGTAGTTCGAGGTCAAAGGTTAGATTTTTTTCTGTAAGCTTCAAATTAGCTATAAGAAGAATCAATTATATTGTTGGTAGATGAATTTCTGATGTCTGTGTTGTGTTAATAACAGGGAGGCGAATTGACCAACCGTAACTTGTTGGCAATGCCTGTAGGACTTAAACAAAAGGATAACGTCAATGCTATTGTAAAGAAGGTAGTGTACTTTTGAATGTGTCTGTGAAAATCATTTATGCTCAAGAAAAGTTTCTCTTTGTAATGTTGTTAGTTTGTTTGTTGTATTCAGTTTCTTCCGGCGAATTTCACTGTTATTTTATTTCATTATGACGGAAACATGGATCAATGGTGGGATCTGGAGTGGAGCTCAAAAGCCATACACATTGTTGCACATAACCAGACAAAATGGTACAAAATGATGTGTTCGATATAGAATCCTATTTGTCTATTTAATTTCCATATAGTGTAACAATGGTTTGTTGAACAAACTTCGCTTTTTACTCAGGTGGTTTGCGAAACGGTTTCTCCATCCTGATATCGTCTCCATTTACGATTATGTTTTTCTGTGGGACGAAGATCTTGGAGTCGAGAATTTCAACCCGCAAAAGTAAAACTCCATTTATTACCTTTTCACTTGTCACTTTACAACCTTATGAAGGTAAAAATCTTGGTTCTAAAATAGTTTCTCTGCAGGTACCTGAGGATAGTTAAATCAGCAGGACTTGAGATCTCTCAACCGGCCTTACATCCAAACTCAACCGAAGTTCACCATAGAATTACAGTCCGGTCTAGAACGAAAATATTTCATAGGTGAGTGAGTTCCTGTGTTCCACTTGTTAAGGAATCCTCTTTATAATTTGTCTTTTGTATCACTTACACAAGATGGTTACAAAACTGCAGACGAGTTTATGATAGTAGAGGCAATATGAAGTGCTCAAATGCTAGTGAAGGGCCTCCATGCACCGGGTAAAATTTCTAAGTAGCATAAAGATTTAACACTTCTCTATATACCTGCTCATACCATTACTCCCACCTCTGTCATTGTTTAATGTCATTATTTGTCTGTTTTCCAGATTTGTTGAAGGAATGGCTCCAGTGTTTTCGAGATCTGCCTGGTTTTGCACTTGGAATCTAATACAAGTAAGTTGACGAGACGATCTGTTTCATTAACTTCTGGTTAAGCTAAATCTTTGTCACACCTTAAACCAACTTTAACGAAATTGCATCCAACTTATTGTTTCTTCTTACGGTTTTACAGAATGATCTGGTTCATGGTTGGGGAATGGATATGAAACTTGGGTACTGTGCTCAGGTAAAATCCGGTTTCCTTTTAAAGAACCTTGAAACATCATTCGCCTATTGCATTTTCTATATGAGTGGGATTTTTGTTTATAGGGTGACCGTAGCAAGAAAGTTGGCATTGTCGACAGTGAATACATCTTCCATCAAGGCATTCAAACTCTAGGAGGAAGTGGTTATCCTGACAAGAAGGTAAGATCCTATACTTCTCACTTATTCTTCCTTGTATATACCAAAACCTGATAGACAAATGATCTTTTCTTTATTTCCACAGAACTCAGCTCGCAGTGGAGTCAACAGGGTAAGCTATTTTACCATCCAAACTCTCATTTCTTGACTGTAAACAACAGAAATTTCACAACTTTGGTTACTTTTCTTTATATACAGAGACGCGGTTCTGCTACTTTTGATTCAAGAACAGAGGTGAGTTTCATTATTACCTGATGATGAACCTTGTGCTTCGGAATGGTTTTTGTCTCTTGAGCAGGAGAGTAAATTTTGTGTGTTTTTATTTGAGCAGATACGGAGACAGTCAACATGGGAGCTTCAAACTTTTAAAGAACGTTGGAACCGAGCGGTTGCGGAAGACAAGAACTGGGTCGACCGGTCTTCATCGACCCGGAACCGTATCGGCAGTAACAGGAGACTAAAGCGGAATAGTGTGATTTCAAGTTTATTGCAGAGGAGAGCTGAAGAGACTACAAAATAAACACATACAGTTTTTTTTTTAATCAGATAAAATATAGAAAAAGGTTTATCTCGTTGTTAAATATAAGTTAATAGTGTAGTTTTCATTATCTTCTTTAGATGTGGCTCAGTCTCTCTTCATCTTTGATTAATTCCAATTGATTGAGCATCTTTTTCTTGAAAAAAAGGTTCATATTAAATTGGGGTTTCTATAAAATTTAGGATAAAAGTTCCAAGTCTTTTTATTCTGTAGATATGATCATATGAAGTTGAGTTAGTACCACACTAAACGTTCCATCACTTTCATATACATCAAGGATTTAAAAACATAAATCATCTTGTTTTTAGATTTACAAATTTTTTTTATGTTCCATAAAATTCGTTTTTGTTTTATGTCGTGAAGGCAGGTGCATTTTTGTTTTCTCACTGTGTAGCTTAAAAGTTTCCAAATGAATTTGATAAAAAGACATAAGAAAACAAAATTAATGGTTTTGTAACAATTCTAAATTTGGTAAACAAATTTGATTTCAGCAAGTTCATTTTCGTCTCTTATTTTTTTCAAAATTGTAAGACACGATTCATTTTGAAATTGGGTACTTTTCAAACGTTCTAAGAAGCAGACAATATGATTTGACCAGAGGACCACTTCAATTTGTTCCTATGTTCTCATTTCTCTCTCTTTAGAAACTTCAAATTATTTGAAAACTAGAGTCGTTGAATAATCATTTTTAAAAATAGCTAATATTTAATTTCGGCTTACGTTTCTGATGACTACATATATTTATATTATATTTACAAATTACAAACTTACAACTAAACAAATAAGTGGAAAGTACTACAGAGGAGATCAAAAGGTATTTAACAAAATAAACAAAAAAACTATATAATATTAACTATTTAGCCTCAAAAACCGAAATAATATTGGAAACAAAACAAAAAGACTAATAAGACACGCTTTTTAAGTAAAATACTAATAAAGCTTGTCTTGAACGTTTGTTGGCTAATTCTCTCGGTCCGTGCTAAGATCTTAAATCGATTTAAAGTCTTCTTCTTCCTCCTCCTCCTCTTCATCTTCTGACCGATTAAAAGCTCGTTGAATCTTGTGAAACTGTAAGCTTCTTTAGCCATGGCTAAACGTTATGATCCGAATCCATTCGCTGAGGAAGAAGAAGTCAATCCTTTCGCTGTAAGCTTTCTTTAACTCTTGTGTGTAAAAGTAGAGGTGGATCGCTCTCCAATCTTGCTTCTTGGAAATGGGGTTTTCGAATCTTGGTTGATTAATGGACTTCTGAGACATCATTAGGGTTTGCTTTAGGGTTTATTTGGGGCCAAATCTCATTTCCTTTTGTTTTATCCACTGTCTTGTTGCTTAGAACCTGAAAATGGGTTAATGGAATTGAGAGTTTGTGAGAGATTGTAACTCTAAAGTTTGTAGCTTTTGTTGATTTAATCAAAGGTTTGTTCTTGGGTTTGTGATGTTTTGTAATAAAGTTTTGTCCTTTGTTAACTGATTCGTAATGTGATGTTAATCCAATTTTACTTAGAATCCTGGGAGTATTCCGCCTGCGTCAAACTCGAGACTTTCGCCTTTGCCTCCAGAGCCGGTTGGTTTCGATTATGGTCGGACCGTAGACATTCCTCTTGACAACAATGAAAGATCCGGTACACAGGTTAGTTAGAGATAATGGATTTGTGTTTTTGTGATTAGGTGGATCTTGGGAGTAGTTTATGATAAACTTTTTGGCTTGTTCGATTTGTTTGGAATCCAGAATTTGAAGAAGAAAGAAAAGGAACTTCAAGCCAAAGAAGCTGAGCTAAGACGACGGGAGCAGGTATTGACTGCTACAAGTAGTTAAACACATTTACTTTATGCACTATATGTCATGGATGTTGCTGTACTGTGTGCTCAAGACTTTGATTTGTCCCTTTCTATCTCCGGGTTGTTTTCAATTATTTTTAAGCTGTACAAGTTAAAGGACTGTGGTCTTTGACTCTTATCTTGAAAAGTTACGGTCTTTTGGATGGTTCTTTTGCAATGGTTCAATAGGCATACATATTCTTGGTGACATGGTCAAATGTCTAAACTTTTGCATTACTTAGCCGCAGCATTGTTCTTCTTTTGAATGTTTTTTTCTTTTGGTACTGTGTAGGATGTCAAACGGAAAGAAGATGCTGCTGCACGAGGTACTTTGCTTGTAAAGTTTAGCCAACGATTTACTCTTTTCTCTTAGATGTGTCTCAATTGATTGATTCCTTTCTTTTTCTTATTTTAAAATCACTAATTGTGTGTGGTTCTCTCTATGCAGCTGGAATTGTAATTGAAGTGAAAAACTGGCCACCTTTCTTTCCCCTTATCCACCATGATATTGCAAACGAAATTCCTGTTCATCTTCAAAGGCTACAGTATGTTGCCTTTGCAACGTATTTGGGTACGTATTTTGTTGTCCTACTTATCAAGCTTTCTTTCCTAAGTTTTTCCAAGCATGAGATTGTCATTCTTCTCTGCTCTTGTTCGTTCGATTGACACACTTGAATGTGGTTCTTGTTCGGCAGGATTGGTTCTTTGTCTATTCTGGAATATCATTGCCATTACTACAGCTTGGATCAAAGGAGAAGGTTTCTTTCTCAAGTCTATTTCAACATTTGATCATTCTTTTGTAGGATACCTTTATTGCATACTTAACATACTTAAAAAGAGTTCGGTTTATTTTTGTTCAGGAGTGACGATATGGCTTCTTGCCCTTATTTACTTCATAGCGGGTGTCCCAGGAGGCTATGTGTTATGGTATCGGCCCCTCTACCGTGCCTTCAGGTTTGGAGTTTTACACATTCAAAGCTCAAATTTCTGAGTTTTAATGTTATGTTACTGCGTTTTTCACATCTTTGTTGAATGTTTGCAGAACTGATAGTGCTTTGAGCTTTGGATGGTTTTTCTTGTTCTATATGGTGAGCGCGATTAGTATTTATGATGTTATTTTCATTTTTGCTCGGTATGAAAACCAATTCTGAAGCCTTGTTCTTGTTGCAGCTCCACATTCTTTTCTGTGTCTTTGCTGCGGTTGCTCCACCTGTTGTCTTCAAAGGAAAATCTCTTGCGTAAGTTTTTGTTTTTCTTTAACATTCGAAGTTGATTTTGTCATTGCTTTTGGTATTTTGACTGTGGAGAAACCATTCGAATGGATCAACACTAAATGGTAGTTGCATAAGCACTTATTAGCCATTGTTCTTGACAAATTTTTTGTTTTTGTAATCGTTGTCTTCATGTAACAGTGGTATCTTACCTGCAATAGATGTCTTAAGCGGTAATACATTGGTCGGGGTAAGCTCTCTCACCCTTTGATGGTCAAAACAATTCTAAGAAAAAAGGCCTGAAGCTTGATCGTTATCGTTATCTATTTTATCAGGATCATTGACATTATTTTGTTTCTGTTAACAGATATTCTACTTCATTGGGTTTGCCTTTTTCTGCCTCGAGTCAGTGGTCAGCGTCTGGGTTATTCAGGTCTTTTCTTCAACTCCCATCACTACTATATTACACACTGTTTATAATCTCAAACCGTGTTGTTAACATTTGAAGTTTTGGGATGGGTTTGTTTGTGTTTGAGCAGCAAGTGTATATGTACTTCCGAGGCAGCGGGAAACAAGATGAGCTGAGACGAGAAGCGGCGAGAGGAGCCCTGAGAGCCGCCGTATGAGAGTTCTCTGTAACATTCTGGTTTGTGCATGTAATCTTCACTGTTTGTTTCTTTTTTCTAGATTCTGTCTTTACATCTCCCTCTCTCTATCTCTGCTTTGTAAGCAAAAAAAAGATTCAATTTTTCTTGTTTACATTTATGTCATGTAAATTTGTTTGTTCAAAAGTCGAGTTCAAGATTCAAACCATTTTCCAAATCATTCATGGATTGTTTAATCGTTGTAAGAACGCATCTTACATCCACACTATTATTATCCGGATAGATATTTAACATTGATAGTTTCTTGAATTTAGGAAAATAGTAATTCCAAAAGACATTACACAATTTTCTTTATCAAATAATCACATCATATGCTCAGAGTCAGAGAAAAGTACAACAATGTAACCATTCCAAAAGGTGAAACGAAATCTAAGAATGTTAAAAACAAATTAAGCCACAAAGCTAAAAGGAAAACCAACTTCTCCTTTGTCGTTTAGACAGCTGAAACCCCAATTATGTCCGTTTTAAGCTCTGTTTTTTCTCGAACTTTCCTTTTTCCTTTCGATGCTTTCCCTACAAATACATAACCTTTGTTTCATTGACGATCATTCTGATTTTTCAATCTATTATAGAGTAAACTGTGAAGCTAAAGGAAACAAAAAAAACAATGGCGATTATCTCTGAGATGCAAGAGGAGAAACCCTCGATGTTGCCTTTTAGCGCAAGTTTTGATCCTTCAGACCCGCTAGGGTTTTTAGAGAAAGCCCTAGACTTTATTGGGAAAGAGAGCAACTTTCTGATGATAGACACGGCGGAGAAGGACATCGCCACTGCTGTTACGGCAGCCAAGAAGAGGTTGAGAGAAGCGGAGAAAAAGGAGACCGTGAAGCCAAACAAGGAAAGCTTGAAGCCAACGAAACCAATGGAGGTGGAGTCGAAGCCGAAGGAGGAAGAGAAACAAGAATCTGGTCCTATCGTACCTAACAAAGGTAATGGTCTTGATTTTGAGAAGTACTCATGGACACAGAATCTCCAAGAAGTCACGGTTAACATTCCGGTACCTAGCGGCACTAAATCACGGTCTGTTACCTGTGAGATCAAGAAGAACCATTTGAAAGTTGGTCTCAAAGGTCAAGAACCAATCATTGATGGAGAGTTCTTTAATTCTGTCAAGCCTGACGACTGCTTCTGGAACATCGAGGATCAAAAGGTCGTATCGGTGCTCTTGACAAAGCAAGACCAGATGGAGTGGTGGAAGTATTGTGTCAAAGGAGAACCTGAAATAGACACGCAGAAAGTTGAACCAGAGAGCAGCAAACTTGGTGATCTGGACCCGGAAACTCGCAGTACCGTTGAGAAGATGATGTTTGATCAAAGGCAAAAGCAGATGGGACTCCCAACGAGTGATGAGATAGAGAAGCAGGATATGATGAAGAAGTTCATGTCTCAGCATCCTGAGATGAACTTCTCTAATGCAAAGTTTAACTGATATATTGTAATTATAGACTCTTCTTCTCTTTGAGCGAATTTTGTATTTTCATTATCATCGTGTTATGGCATTAAGATGAAATCAACTCTTTTGGTTTATTTCAAGACAGTTGTTATTTCTTTAAAATTATAAGACACGGTTTTGAAATTGTGCTGTAGGTGATTGGTTACTTTTGAAACGTTCTAAGAAGCAGACAAGATCATTGACCAAAGGACTACTTCAATTTGTTCCCGTAATGAGTATTTCCAAGTGGTATAATTAACAGATAAGGTTGCACAGGATTTAACAAGCCACTGAGCCAGTAGAACTGAAACCATGTGGCACAATTCAACCTCAATGTTTCAGATGTTTGCACACATAATGATTGTTACACACTTGGCACTAATTTATTCTGAATAAGGCAATACAGAGAGAACCTCTCTTTGTCTTCAAACCACTCACGTCATCACATACACTTTCTATAATGAGAATAAGGTCACCAGTTTACATATATCACATACGTAGTAAAAAAAATTCTTGGAGGAAGACCTGAGATTTAATTAGAAGACAAAGCATCTCACACAAATGAAACTTGGTCAAGTGTGGTACTATATCTTCCAGTTTGCATATCTGCATATTTGGAAGCATTACTTCTGAAATTACAAAAGGTAAAAGGAGAACAATCTCAGTAGCTGTGAAAGATGAAATTTCTTCTTCAGTTCAGTATCTTTTATGGGATTTAAGTTAAAAAAATATTCCAATGTGACTGCGTATAGAGGCCAATGTTGAGATTTACAACAATCTCAGATATCAAAAGATCTATTCATTGTTTTGACGGATAATGTAACATGTTCATGGGTCTAGAATTATACTTTAACATGTAAAGCTTCATTTTTACTTTTGTTCCACATATAAAGAGCCAGATTGTACTAGGAAGGTCTTGTAATTTGAGAAATTTTCAAAAACGAAAAAGAGCCGTTGCGCAACCACAATGATATTGATAAACTTGTAATTTTGGTGCCAGCTGTGCAGTCTTCTTATTGACCGTTATAATCAACGACCAAACGGTATCGTTTTAACTCTCCAAATGCGATTTCTCTTTACTAAAACCAAAAAGTTATTACATTTGCCGAGAAAGGGCGATTTCTCTCCCAATCGCCAAACTTCGTTTCTTCGCCGGAACCATCTATTTGAATTTTCTCTTCCAAATTGATTCTTTAGTTGAAAGAAAGAAAGATTCTTCGATTTCTCGCTCTAAAACTCAACGCGAAGAAGAAAGATTCTCCTCTCGTAAGGTAAAGCTTCATCCTCTTCCTTTCCCTTTGATGTCAATTACTTGTGAATATAATGGAATTGGGTTTCGGACTTAAATTAAAAATCTTTCTACTTTGGGTTTGTTCTGATGTATGTGAAATCTTTGCTTGTTTGTTTTCAGATCAGACGCCAAGAAGAAAGCTTCATCCTCCTCCTTTCCTTTCCGTGTCATTTACTTATGAGTTCCTGCTGTGGATCTAGGCGATTAGGCTTCTACTAACTAACACCAAGTGTGCGAAAATTGAAAACTTGGTATTAGTTGTTAGGCTCCTGAAAAAGTGTGTGACTTTGTAACTTCTACTAGCTTCCTTTAGAGTCTCTATTTATCTTCTTTAATCTCAGAAACTTGGCTTTTTGCAAGTAAATGTTGGTAATCTAAAGGAAATAACTTGTGCTTGTTTGTTTTCAGAACAGACCCAGAGCTTGAAGATGGATGTGATGAAGAAGAGCAGCAGCTCCCTGATCCCAACTCCGATTTCACCAGCCACTGAGAGGAATTGGAAAGAAGAAATGATTTGTATAATCTCTGGTAATACTCAGAATTTTCTCTGCCTAACTCCTGTCTAGTTTTAATATTACTTCGTTTCTGATTGTTGCTTGGTGCCAACAGATTTCTTGAGAGAGTACCGGCTAGGGACAAGGAGAATGAATCCGAATCCACCGTAATATTTCAACTTACTCTCCTCATTTGTCTTTTATATGATTTTGGTTGAAAAGAAAAGCCTTTGTTTTCTATTTTAAAGTTGTGATTGATAATGATTTGCAAGAACCCAACTGTGATCAAATGTGTTTTTCTTATTTGTTTATTCTTAAGTTTTGTTTTCTGATGATAGCATTATAACTAGGAAACCACTTGATTATTTTTGTCACCTACTGAAGTTTTGCTAACCCATTCCAGGTGCTGAAGACGGAATTGTGTCAAGCAATTGTGAACATGGATGGAGCAGGGTGGTAGTGCTGAAGCCTGATGGTCTACTTCAGGTCATTAAAGCTAAACAAATGCCTCCTCCTAGAATCAAGGTAAGCTTAAACGTCCCTGTTGCCAAAACATAAATGAGCTTGTCCTGGTTATAGGTATCTCGGTTTCCTAGTCACTAAGCTAAACAAATGCCTCGTCCTAGAATCAAGGTAAGCTTAGTTACCTTGAAACGTCCCTGTTGCCAAAACACAAATATGATTGTCCCGGATCAGTAGATAACTCGGTTTCCTAGTCACCAAGCTATAAAAAAAGCCTCGTTCTAAAATGTCCCTGATGCATGTACGAAAAGCTAGAAAACATCCTTATGCTCGAGATCCTAGTCACTTGAGGAGTAAAACTGTAAAAGAATGCCAGTGAGCTTGTCCCGTGGTTGGTTTGAATGGTTTCCTAGTGACTAAGCAATAAGCAAATGCCTCGTCCCAGTATTGAGGTAATTTTAATTACCTCTCTGAAGTGTCCCTAATGCTCTCATAGCAACGAGGTAATCTTAATTACCTCTCTAAAGTGTCCCTAATGCTCTCATAGCAACGAGGTAATCTTAATTACCTCTCTGAAATGTCCCTAATGTAAATGAGCTTGTGCTATCTTAGTCACTAAGCTAAACAAATGCCTCGTCCTAGAATCAAGGTAAACTTACTTACCTTGAAATGTCCCTGTTGCGAAAACACAAATGTGCTTGTCCCGGTTCAGTAGATAGCTCGGTTTCCTAGTCACCAAGCTATAAAAAAGCCTCGTTCTAAAATGTCCCTGATGCATGTACGAAAAGCTAGAAAACATCCTTATGCTCGAGATCCTAGTCACTTGAGGAGTAAAACTGTAAAAGAATGCCATTGAGCTTGTCCCGTGGTTGGTTTGAATGGTTTCCTAGTGACCAAGCAATAAGCAAATGCCTCGTCCCAGTATTGAGGTAATGTTAATTACCTCTTTGAATTGCCCCTAATGCTATAATAGCAATGAGGTAATCTTAATTACCTCTCTAAAGTGTCTCTAATGCTCTAATAGCAACGAGGTAATCTTAATTACCTCTCTGAAATGTCCCTAATGTAAATGAGCTTGTGGTATCCTAGTCACTAAGCTAAACAAATGCCTCGTCCTAGAATCAAGGTAAGCTTAATTACTTTGAAACGTCCCTGTTGCCAAATTACAAATGAGCTTGTCTCGGTTCAGTAGGTAACTCAGTTTCCTAGTCACCGAGCTAGAAAAAATATGTCCCTGATGTTTACCTCCGGTTTTTTGATCAAGTATAAAGATACATTCGTGTCTAAAGCTTAATTTGTTGTCTTTTTTTTTTATGCAGGTACTATGGAATAGTATACAAAGATACTGATGTTTACCTCCGGTTTTCAAAGATCATCACAAGAGTTTCAGGTTACTTTCTTTCTTATCCTTTTATGAGTTTCAGGTTATATTCATTTCAACTCCTTTGAAAGATATGCATTTTGCTTTTGCTTTTAATTTTTCTAGTTCTAAAAGGAACTATTTACAGAAGTTTGATATCCTTGCTGCTTGAGTTTATGATAAATTTTCCTTGATTATAGTTTGTTGAATCTCTATTTCTGGCGTAAGATATTGTTTTTTTATTTCTTGTGTATTTCTCTATGTTGAACTTATCTCTTTGCCTTTGTTGTGTGAATCATGCTATAGTACATAATTTGCTATCACTCTAACTTACTTACTTACGTGAGATATGTTTTGTTTTTAATGTGTTTTTGTCTTGATTTCCCTTAGCTTTGTCATCTGTTTTTCAACATGTTAGTTAGGTGCTATTCTAGACGTTATTTTGTTATCTTCAATCTTGCTTATGTCGTATCTCTGCTTTATATGTTTCTGCTCACATAATTGACTTGACTGTTATATATAACGCTTCTTTACTTGATATACTAATAGATTTGACTGCTAAATTGAACGCTTCTTTACTTTCCTTATTACATTATCTCTTATGATTGATGATTGCTACTTGTTATGGTCTCGCCTTGGTTAATTATGTTCTTAATTATGTTTCATGTTAGTTTTTTTAGTTTAATTCTTTCCTGGTGTGCTGTTCTTGTTATGGTCTCGCCTTGGTTATTTGAGACTCAGTCAGATTTGGATGAAATCTTAGATGTCGTTTATTCATGTTGCAAACATAGTTGTTTTTGCCTATAACTTGTTTCTGTGTTTTTTCTTTTGTCTATATTTCATATGTTTATGCTCATACCGTTGTAACTTGTGTCTGTGGTTTTTCTTTTGTCTATTTTTCATATGCTTATGCTCATACCGTTTATAAATAGATGAGATTGGTAAATTTAACACTTCCAAACTTGTTCTACTAACATGTTGTGTTTGTCGAAATGTCATAGAGATATGAATTGGTGAGAGTGTAAGTATTAGTCAGTGTTTTTAGGTGACTCCACCTAATTGTTAAGTGCAATGATCTTTTACTTGCTATACTCGTAGCTTTGTTCACTTCCGTTCAAGTTCTATGTTACAATTAATCATTTCTCTGTTATTTTTCTTGTGCGTAAAAATCATGTGTCATTCTTTGTGTGATAAAATCATTGGTCCTGTTTGTTTCTCTTATTTAGATTTGTCTTGTGCTCATCTTGTTGGTAATATTTGCTTTGCTTCTCTGGTTCCAACTAATCATGTAGCTTCTTATCATTTGCATCATGTGTTGTTGAAATGATCTTGTTGGTATTTGCTTCTTTGTTTGCCAAATCATTCCATGTTGTCGTCATCTTGTTATTGCTGTTTGTGTTCTTGATTGTTTGCGGTTTCTCACTGATGAAACATTGTAGCAGAACTATCTATGTTTGTGTTATTCTGATCTGCCAAAAGATCAAAGTAACTGAAATTTCAAGATAATTAAAACAAAGTATAACGCTGAAATAAACCAATTTTTAATCAAAATCAAAGTTATGTTTTGGAACTGAACTGACTAAATTATTTTCAAAACTAAACCAAACAAATGATCGAACCAAATCCATTGACTTGGATTTGTTTTATACAATTTTTTTGGTTCTGTTCAGTTCCAAACAGTTCTGTTCAATTGGGTACTTTGAAACCATTCAGTTCTTTGTTTTTAATATTGTCTCTGAACCGAACTTTTTGGCATTTTGGTTTTCATTGAGTTTTGATCTCCAAACGGATAAGCAATTTTTTTATACTACATTTTTTTAAAAAAAATTGAAGGTCCAATTGGTTTGGTTCTGCAGGTTCGTAACTCTTGTAAATAGTAATATTTCTCTCCTGAAAACAAGTGTAGCCGCTCAATTTACTAGAAATATATCTTCATTCCTTGCTCTAATGGGAAATAAACAACTGAAAATCTCATTGTAGAGTTAAGTGTCGTAGTATCAAGCACCTCTCAAGCTGCACACATGTGTATCTAAAGCTATTAACCATATCTAAAGCTATTAACCATAAAATTGTTGGTCAAAAGTTCAATGTCTCAGCTGATCCGTGCTCGTCTTTGTATGTCTTTGTTGGCATGACTTTTGCATTACCTAGCCGCAGAATTGTTGCTCATTCCAATAGGTGAAACGAAATCTAAGAATGTTAAAAACAAAGTAAGCCACAAAGCTAAAAGGAAAACCAATTTTTTTGCTTTATCGTTTAGACAGCTGAAACGCCAGTTATGTCGGTTTTAAACTCTGTTTCTTCTCGAATTTTCCTATTTTTCCTTGAGATGAACTTCTCTAATGCAAAGTTTAACTGATACTGTAGTTGTAGACTCTTCTTCTCTTTGAGCCAATTTTGTATTTTCATTATCATCTTGTTATGGCTTTCAAATGAAATCTGCTCTTTTGGTTAATTTCAAGACAGTTGTTATTTCTTTAAAATTATAAGACACGGCTTTGAGATTGTGATGTAGGTGTTTGGGTACTTTTGAAACGTTCTAAGCAGACAAGTTCATTGACCAAAGGACTACTTCAATTTGTTCCTATGTGCTCCGTTCTCTCTCTTTAGAAATTCCAAATTATTTGAAAACTAGAGTCGTTGAATTTTAGCTTACGTTTCTGATGAGGTTAGAAGACTCGCTTCTTTAGTAAAAATATAAAGCTTGTCTTGAACGTTTCGCTAATTCTCTCGGGTCCATGCTAAGATCTTAAGTCGAGTGTAAAGTCTTCTTCTTCTTGTTCTGATATTAAAAGCTCGTTGAATCTTCTGAAACTGTAAGCTTCTTTAGCCATGGCTAATCGTTATGATCCGAATCCATTCGCTGAGGAAGAGGAAGTCAATCCTTTCGCTGTAAGCTTTCTTTAACTTTTGTGAAAAAGTAGGGATTAATCGCTCTCCAATATTTTGCTTCTTGGAAATGGTTTTTCGAATCTTGGTGGAGTGTTTGACTTGTTCAATTGTTGGGAATCCAGAAATTGAAGAAGAAAGAAAAGGAACTTCAAGCCAAAGAAGCTGAGCTAAGACGACGTGAGCAGGTATTGGCTACTAATAGTAGTTAATAAAACATATACTTTATGCACTATGGAGTATGTCATGGATGTTGCTGAACTTTGTACTCAGGCATTGATTTGTTCCTTCTCCTTCTTTCTTTCTGTCCTCGACTCTTCTCTTGAAAAGTTACAGTCTTTTGGATGGCTCTTCTGCAATGATCCAATAGTCAAAAATGTCTAAACGTTTGCATAACCTAGCCGCAGCATTGTTCTTCTTTTGAATGTTTTTTTCTTTTGGTATTGTGTAGGATGTCAAACGAAGAGAAGATGTTGCTGCACGAGGTACTTGTAAAGTTTAGACTTTAGCCAACAATCTACTCTTTTCTTTTAGATGTGTCTCAATTGATTGATTCATTTTTTTCTCTTGTTTCAAAATCACTAATCGTGTGTAGTACTCTCTATGTAGCTGGAATTGTTATTGAAGTGAAAAAATGGCCACCTTCCTTTATCCACCTTGATATTGCAAACAAAATTCTGGTTTATCTTCAAAGGCATGTTGCCTTTGCAACGTATTTGGGTACGTATTTTGTTGTCCTACTTATCAAGTTTTCTTTCATAAGTGGTCCTACTTTTTTTCCCAAGCATGAGATTTTCGTTCTTCTCTCTGCTCTTCTTCATTGATTGACACATTTAGATGTGGTTCTTGTTCGGCAGGGTTGGTTCTTAGTCTATTCAGGAATATCCTTATCATTACTACAGTTGTTATCAATTTAAAAAGTTTCTTTCTCAAGTCTATTTCAACATTTGCTCATTCTTTTCTAGGATAGCTTTACTGCATACTTAACATACTTAAAAAGAGTTTGATTTATTTTTGTTCAGGAGTGACGATATGGCTTATTGCCCTTGTTTACTTCATAGTGGGTGTCCCAGGAGGCTATGTGTTATTTTATCGGTCCTTCTACAATGCCTTCAGGTTTGGATTTTTCCACATTCAAAGTCTGGGTTTTGTCAATATGTTACTGCTCACATTTTTTTGTTCAATGCTTGCAGAAGTGATGGTGCATTGAGCTTAGGATGGTTTTGTTTGTACTCTATGGGGAGCAAAGGATTATCATTTCTGATCATGTTTCTATTTTTGCTCGGTATGAAAACCAATTCGGTGGAGTCGAAGCCAAAGGAGGAAGAGAAACAAGAATCTTGTCCTATCGTTCCTAACAAAGGTAATGGGCTTGACTTTGAGAAGTACTCATGGACACAGAATCTCCAAGAAGCCACGGTTAACATTCCACTTATCCACCATGACACTGCAAACGAAATTCCTGTTCATCTTCAAAGGCTAGTATGTGACCTTTGCAACATATTTTGGGTACGTATTCTGTTGTGCAAATTTCGTATGATACAAACACTTCTCATTCTTATTTAAGGAGTCATACTTTCCTTCAAGGCATGAGATTTTCATTCTTCTTTGCTATTATTCATTCGATTGACACATTTACATGTGCTTCTTGTTCGGCAGGGTTGGTTCTTTCTCTATTCTGGAATATTATCCCCATTATTGATTTGCTCTTTAGAGCTACTCAGCAAATGCACACAAATGTAGTTGTAGTATGAAGCAGTGAGTCCATAGAAACGATCGTACAATAAATTGTAATTTTGAGTTAAACTAAGCAGGAATAAATGTAAAAAAATAAGCAGTGCAACAAAAGAAGGTTGTAAAAAACTGATGAAATATATCTGCTTTTTTGTTTATTTCAAGACAGTTTACGTTGTTTGGCCTTCTTATGTTTTATATAACTTCTTTGAAAAAAAAAATACTTGCATATGTATTAAACGAGCATCTAAAGATTCTAAACCGATTAATTAGCTGCCAACTTAACAATCGGTTGCTGCATTAGCAATATTATGGGTAGATTAACCATATGATACATCATTTACCAAAAGATGAGATCAAAATATACCAAATGCTCTTTTTATCATCTGGTGTTTATATCAAAGATGAATACATGGTAACATTATTGTTTGCATATAGAGGGAGATGTCGAAATCTCCGGAAACAAAGATAAAAAAAAAAAAAAAAAAAAAAAAAAAAAAAANAAATAAACAAAGATAACCAAATACATTCGAAACTAAAGCTAAGAAAACGATATACCAACAAGTTCTCCCTCAAGAAAACAGTCTATAAGTGATTACATTACTATGTATCATAGCCAAAACAAACCAAATCAAGAAAAATGCAAAAAAAAAAGTAACTATATTAGTATACCATATAATATAGGGACCCTATATTATATGATAAACAGCTTCCCTCTCATTAACAGCCAACAAAAGAAAATTTTCCGTTGAAATTCATATTTCAACAATAAGCCACACATTTCTTCTTACAGTCGATGGTGCAACCACCGCCTCCACCACCACCACCGTATCCTTTTCCGGAGCGGCTAAAAGACTTGAAACATTTGGCCGGACACGTCAGCTTCTTCATGTAACAATGACCTTTCTCTTTACACACTACTGTTGGTCTCACCACACCTCCTTTGCTGTATCCACCGCTAGGTCCACCATAACCACCACCGTATCCGCCGCCAATGTTTCCCCAATCTTTACCACTGAAACCCGGTAATCCAAAACCGGTTCCTGGTACAGAACCGGTACCGGGCCCAAAGTATCCTCCTGATCCATAGCCCTTGTCATTCTTGTTATTATTACCTTTGGAGTTTTTCTTGAGCTGATCCGAGACAGATTCGGTTCGGGTCGGGCGTGAGTGGGAGAGTGTAAGTGTGAGAAGCAAAAGTGTGAAGAGGAGAATGAGTTTTGTAGTCATTCTTTTTGAGAGGACTTGGATTTGATATTTTAGATTCAGTGGTTCATGAAGAAAGGAGAATTGTTTATTTTATAGAGAGTGGTTTAGATATATGTTTATGTAAGAGAGTATTGTATATCTAGTTGTATCAAAGGAATAATGTATTTACAAAGAGCATTTAATTGATTTGGAGGAGAAGTTGGTGATAGTTGAAAACAAAGCCACATGCCATATACGATTTCCAATTTCTAAAACCAAGTACTTTGTGTTCAATTTATGGATAAATTGGTGAAAGATCACGTTTACGGTTTGATTTAAATTTAGTTTGGAGATACATGAAATGATAATACCATTCTAGAGCTTAAAAGCGACCAATAAGGCAAAAAAAAATAATAATTTAAAAACTAAAATATAGAAAAGAAAAAAAAAATACTCATGTCTCTATCGTAAAGTCTCTAGTTATCCGAATTTGGTCGGTCCTTTCTCATGATGGTCTTCTTGCAAATTGGCAAATACAAACCCAAAAATGACTTTTATTGGAGACAAATAAATGTGTCGACAGATAATATTCCCACTTCACGTAGCTGAAGAGAAAGTGCCATTAAGTTCCTCAACTATCATCTACTTTTATTTATCTCTAAATCTTATAAATATCTGAATTAACAATACAACTAATTTTTCCAAGTATAATAAAACCAAATTTAATTTTATGTTAGAATATTTCCAACTAATTTTCCATGTGCGTTCAGTAGTTGTGTATTTTTTTTTTTCCTCTCTTATATATAACCTAGTGGCTGTGGTTGGGTATTTTTGTTCAGGATAAACTATTTTAACGTCTTATTTGTTTTTATAATATTATTATAAAATTATTTTTTTGAGAGTTGAATTTAAATTTTCAACGATTTACAAACAGGTTTGGGTCTTTTCTGTTTTTTTCTAAGAAAAGTATAATTGAGAAAGAAAATTCATTCAAAAGAAAACCCCACCTGTCTACTGATCGAGTGTATTTGGTTCAACCACCGTATTCCATGAAAATGATTTTTCATATGGACTTGTCGTATTTTCTATAATTATTTTGGCTTTGTTAAGTATAAATGTCCAGTTAAAAACAATTTAAAATATGTAAATTATTGTATAACTGTTATTCAAAAAATGTTGAAATGCATGACTACGTACAAAATAATTAATATTATCTCAAAGTTGCTCGAGGAATATACTAATAATATAAATTCACAAATCAAATACATCAATTTCAGTGATTCCCATGCTATTAAAATATGCAAAAAAAAAAGGTTCACATCACTGAATATATAGGTACAAGAGATCTGCCAAAAACAATAATGGAAAGAGGAAGTGAATATGTATGGGTTCATGCATGTACGGGTTTATGTTAGACTTATCTTTACGCTTAATTGTATGTTATATTCTCATATACGAAAATTAGAGGTAAAAAGTAGTAAGAGATTGTTGTTGTTTGTTATGTTTGCAAAATGAAAATGAATAGTTTTATTTATATAATTGGACGAAATTTATAGAGGACCCAACACGTACATTTACTGTCGCGATTACTGGTTTCTTAACCCGAGCATGGAGACGAGAGAGTTGTCAACATTAATCCATCGTTAGTATGGCCATCCATTACTATGCATTCGTCAGTCACCAATATAGTATATTTTTCGTCATCGATTATTAATCAAACCAAAAACATCAAATGAATCTGGCACAAAGAAACATGTATGGATCCAAAATCTCTAGTACAGTATGTGTATAAGATAATTATATCATTTAAATATTCAATATGATATTTTCTGCATATTTTGATATTCAACTTCTGATTTCTTATGTAAATACACGTATAATGTGGTCATTTTGTCAAGAAACTTGACTAGAAAGTTAAACAAAAAAAATCAAACTGAACCACTAATCAAAATGAGTTCCAACAAATTGCAATACTAGCATTGATAAATATTCAAATTAAAAGAACAATAGAAAATGAAAACAATTAATAGATAGCAAAGCGAAAGAAAATGGTGAATGAATTATGTTCAAGATATTCATTTTGCTAATAGAGTCATACATAAATTGTGGAGTTCAAATAAAACACGTTTTTTAGTATAGTTTTCTTGTTTGTACGTAGAATGGTTCAGTCAGAATGGGGCCATTGGGTTTGTTGGTTTTGTTCTGTAAGAGAACTCATGGAAGAAGGATTTGATCCCTATGAAGCAATCGTAACTTGTACAACTAGATGATTAGGATCATATCGATACAACAATGTGTTTCTTCAAAAAAATTGACGCTAACATCAGAATAAAACCACGTGATTAGTAAGGAAGAAGATAAAGAGAAGTTAGTTATATACCAGACTAAAAAGTAATGCAGTTCGGTAGTGACCTACAAAGTCTTTACATAATTAAAAGTCCCTAATTAAAAAGAAAATACTTCAAGCTTCACAAAAAAAATTTTTGTTGTCAACAGATTTCTTTTCACTGTAACTTTTTTTCCGTTTTGGGTTAGATCCACCGTGACTTATTATTACCCATATGACCTATTTTCTTTATGTACAAAATATTATTAAAAAGCAAATAAACATTAAAAAAAAAAGAAGGAAGAAGGTATATTCACAAACCAAACTGTGTAGCTGACCAAAACTATACACACAACAACAACAACAAAAAGACCTGTGTAAGAGTGTAACCCTAAACTTATAAGCTTCACATTCTTTTTCACATTGACATTTTCTCTTTTCTCTTTTTGGTTAAATCCACGATGACTTTATACCACCACCACCACCACCCCTATCATTTGCAGTTTTTCTCCTTTCTTGTGTATAAAATAAAAACTAATAAAAAAATAATAAACGGAAAACAAAGAGAAAGCAGAAAAAAAAAAGAAAGAAAAAGGCTTAAACCCCACGACCGGTTATCTCTTTGTACTGTCTCAATGACTCCATCCTCTGCAACTTCATATCTTCATTAAACTTCTTAATAAACGCTTCAACTCTCCGATTCAACTCGTCCTGACTCAGTGACGGCTCTTTCCTTATCTTCCCCTTCACCTTCTCCGTCGCCTCCGCCGCCGCCATCTCCTCATGAGACGACTGGTAATAGTTAGTCCTGTCCCTAAACGTCTCAGACTTCTTGTAAACCGGTTTCGCCACGCCGCTATCGCCGGAATCTCCACGGCTAAACGTGTCGGATCTCCGGTATAACTGTCTGGTCAACGGCGTTGACTTCCCTTCCGTTATCATCTTCCATGTATTCTCCAGTGTCTCGTTCCGCTTCGGCTTCGTCACTCTCAACACCGCTCTTCCACCACCTTCGCGGCAAAATTAAAAAGAAAACACAAAACGTTAAAAATTACAAATTTACCCCTCTTAACCACCGACGCGTGTTATCGACGTCAAGTTTGAATTTTCAAAATAATATAAAAATCTACCAAACCGTTTGTTAACATAACGTCACTTTCTTCCTCTGTCTTTTTTTCTTTTTCTTTTAATGAACTTATTAATAATCAAATTTAGTTTTCTTTTTCTTTTTCTTTTAATGAACTTATTAATATCAATTTTTTTATTTTTTAAAAAAGAGAAAGTATCAATCAGTACCTTCTGCACTAGCTTTCACCGATCTCCGGTGACCGAATCTTGAAGACACTAAAGGTTTCTCCTCCATCGGAGGAAGATTCTCCGTTTCATTCATCCAGTTAGAACTCGCCGCCGGCGGCAACATGACGTCTTCATCTCCACAAGTTCCAACCAAACCGGAACTTTCCACCATAATCACAGTCTTAAGCTCAGATTCAGTTTCATCTTCATCTTCATCTTCATCTTCATCTTCCACCGTCGCCATCGCATCTACCTTCTTCTCTTCCTCCGCCGCCACTTCCTCATCGTAATACACAACCGCCGTAACCGCCTCCGGTTCCAGTTGTGGAGACAAATCTACATCCTTCACCACCAGCATCCTTGGAGAAGCTTGGTCGTGGACAATCGTCTCCGTCTGAATCTTATAATCTCCGCCGCCGTCACCGTATACGATCCCGTCGTCTTCTTGGTCATGGTGACCAGTGCTACGGTAATACTTGGAAGAAGCGACGATGGTTATGATGATTCCGTTGGTGAGAACGTAAAGATACGGCGGTTTCAGCCACGTAAGCAAAGAGCTCCAAATGATCGGAGCTTGCGACACGGAGAAGTCAATAGCCACCGGAATAGAGAGCTTAAGCAACAGTCCGACGGAAGCGACGCCGCTTGAGATTAGCACCGCCTTGATAGTCATCAGCCACGAAACCATTCTCTCTCTCTCTCTCACACTTTTTCTCTCTTTCAAGATTTTGAGTGTTCGTATGGGGATGTGTGTACGGTACACGCTCTCAGGATTATTTTGTGATTTATATAGGGAGGGAAGTTGTGTGCATAGTAGCCTCTGATTTGATATGTGCCGTTAGATCTACGTTTGATTAGATGGATGGTTAGGATTAATGGAGAGCGATGGCAAATATGGGTCCGGGGTTAAGACACCGGATTTTTAGTTTACAATATCATGATAATTAAGGATGACCATAACATTAACGCTCTCTTACGTGTTACTATATGTTGTAATAAATGCTGATGTATGATCACTCTCTATTGAAAGTTACTGGTGGAATTTACGAGTATATTCTAATGTTGTAGTGTTGGTATGATGATCTTTTTGTCGATAGATGATAATATGTTACTACTTTAATATAAAAATCCACTACAAAGGAATGATTGTTTATCCATGAATGAATTAGCTATATATATATTTAAAAGAATGAATTAGCTACGAAAGTCAATCAAGAATTTTAGATTACATTTTCTTAATGTATAATATCTAATTTACACTACTTTCCACGAAATTTTATTTCCCGCTCATCTTATGCATCGTTACATTTATGTGTACGTTGTGTGTATTGTTTTAATTATTTCTTTTTGGTCAAACGTACGTTGTATGTATAATATTTGCTTTTGAAGAAAATAGAACATGAGCATGATGGAATTTGCGTTTTTTTAAATCCACATACAATTTTTGAGATGTGATTTGATGATAGTTGTTCTAAAAATGCTAAATATACTTTAGAAAATTTATTAGGAATTTAATATTTTTATTTAAAAAATATTTTGATTACTTCTTATTCAAGCAACGCCCACTTGATACACCAACACCAAATCAGATATTCTGTGCATTCGATATCGATACGCAAATCAATATAGTAAAGCAGTAAGCTTTTTCGGCTACAAATCAATTGTTTTAGCTTCGGTGTTATATTAGATTAACCATAACGTTGTCAATTTTCGAGACTAAAAATGATATTAATGGGTTTATATTCTTAAGTACGTCGTTGAGTTAGTGATGTATAACCAGATTAGTCTAGACACCAATAAAGTGGTGTATATTAAAGACACGTGTGTGGGGCAAAGTACTATACTTACTAAATACAGTATACAATTAAACAATGCATTTTGATTGTAGTGTTGAAGGGACAATAGTCTTGTCGAGGAAAAAGTGCAAATATAGCTTATGGACTAAGCATGTTGATGTCATATAATATGATATAGTTTTCAGTATTATTTTGACCAACAACACCTGTTTAAAATTACTAGATGGCAGTCGTAAGACATCACCATTTTTTGTTCTAAGAGAAATATATTAAAATAAATATAAAACAATATTTGATTTCAAAACTACCCATATGTTATAAACAATAAATAAAAAATCCCATAACTTCAGGCTTACTAAATTTAGATGAACTAAATTATTTAAGATCTCTTTTCTAAATCTAAGAAGTTGTGCACTTGTGCTCTCAAAAAAGAAAAAAAATTGAATATTTGTAACTTATAAAATATAAAAGCATAAAACTTATATATATATATATA
>OVBI01000711.1:0-57060 GCA_900406495.1 Sisymbrium altissimum
TTTTTTTTTTTGGAATCCGACTTAGCCAAATATCAGGCTGGATTTCTCCTCCGCCAGCAGGATTTCTCCTCCGCCAGCAGGATTTCTCTTCCACCACTTCACCGCTAAACAAAATAAATCCGATCTTTCTTTTTTTTGACTTTTCGAATTTCTTTTTTTTTTTTTAGTATATACAAGAACAGAAATAAAACTAGATGGTGAAGTAGATAGATGGCCCGGATTCTAGAAAGAATGAAAAGAAGTGTTTCAGTATTTTTAATGAAATGAAAAGAAAGAAATACCCCTTCAAGTGTGCTCAGATACCACTTTGATACAATCTCCCAAGTGGGATATGAACCGATTAGAAGGATGATCAGACCGGAACTGAATGGTTCGAAGTGGACCGTCAGAAGTGATGGTGATCTTCTGATATTCCACGCCTTAGTCAGCGTTGGATATGACGCACCAAGTCGCTAACAAAAGAGGTTGAATGGATATGACACACCAGACAACAAGAATGCTCAACGAAGAACAAAAGAGAGAAAAATGCCCAAGAGGGTTTTTCTATACTTAGATGAAAAATGATAAAAAGGTATTTAGGTTTTTACAAAGAAAAGCTTAAATAGCTTGGAAAACAAGGGTATCTTTCCCACGCCAAAGAAGCTGAAATGACTTAGCCTAAAAAGACATGAAATGAAATAAAAATCAAATGGACTGACGGTTTAATGAAACTCATAGTTTTGGTCGGTCGAATTTTGGCCCGGGAAAAATATCATACAGTCACGTGCAGGACGCTGAACAATTGGGACGCGTGGGCAAAGTATCGAGACGCGGGTTCGCTAGCTCGAGACGCGGTGATGAGCCATCGGGACGCGGTGATGAGCCATCGGGATGCGGGGACTTCGTCTCGAGACGCGGGTGTGTCGGCTTAAGATGTGTATGGACCATCGGCAGCTCCGTGATCGAGAAATGAGGATGCCATGCTGGAGTGTTTTACCCCACGATCGGGTCATTGGCCCTGCCAAAAGGTCGAATGGGTCTTCTCCGGGAGAGCCTGCTCGTCTGGTACGGTGCTGGGCTCGAGTGTCTCGTCCATCGTTAGAACCAGCTCTGACAACTCTCTCTAAGGAACTCGGCAAAATAGCCTCACAAAGGGGGTCGCAGTGACCAGGCCCGGGCGACTGTTTACCAAAAACACAGGTCTCCGCAAAGTCGTGAGACCATGTATGGGGGCTGACGCCTGCCCAGTGCCGGAAGGTCCAGGAAGTTGGTGACCTGATAACAGGGGAGCCGGCGACCAAAGCCCCGGTGAACGGCGGCCGTAACTATAACGGTCCTAAGGTAGCGAAATTCCTTGCCGAGTAAGTTCCGAGTCATCGACATTGTGTCTCGAGACAAAGCTTCGCCATCAAGTGTTGGTCGGTAAATAACTCGTGTCCAGTCAGAAGAATGATCGATAGCCCGGTTGATGATTGATCCTTCAATCCTGGTTTGCGTCGAGACGCGGCTATGACCGGTACGGTCATAAATCAGCTCATCCGAACCATCTCCAATTCTAGACCGAGACGGGGGTAATCTGTCTCGAGATATCGATTCAGAAGATGCCTTAGCTCGGTGAAAATGGTCTCCAATCACCAATGGCTCGGGTGGATTCTCCTCCGTGCGTTCTGAACCATCCGGTGCATCGTAACCTCCTGTTCCAGCTTCGGATTCTGCATTCATGATTGTATCAGCTGAGCTGTCCGTCCGGCTTGGCACGAGACATGGGACATGGGACGGCCGAGCCGGCCGTCCGGCTAGGCAAAGGACGCGGGACATAGGACGGCCAAGCAATCCATCTGGCTTGGCACGAGACGCGGGATGTGGGATGGCCAAGCCATCAGTCTGACTCGGCACGAGACGCGGGACGTGGGACGGCCAAGCCGTTCGTCTGGCTCAGCATGAGATACAGGATGTGGGACGGCCGAGCCATCCGTCCGGCTAGGCACATGACGCGGAACTTAGGACGGCTTGGCCGTCCGTCTGGCCCGGGACATGACTCGGGACGTGGGGCGGCCGAGCCATGGGACGCGGGATGTAGGATGGCCGAGCCGTCCGACCGGCCGGGAAAGAGATGCGAGACGTGGGATGGCTGAGCCATCCGTCCGGCTCAGCATGAGACGCGGGACATGGGACGGCCGAGCTGTTCGTCTGGCTCGGCACGGGACGTGGGAAATTGGAAGTGTCGCAGCCCCAAGACACGAAAATAGCCGATCCGTCTGTCCGGCTCATCCTTTTGCGGGGATGTTCAGATATAGAACCATGCCAGATGTCGGAACACTTTAACCGTTAGTTTCGGGGGTGTGGATTTTGACCCCAACAGTTAGTCCTCCCAGCTCGTCAGTCTCGTATATGACAGTGACCAGGTTACCAAGAAGTATTATACGGCATTAAGGAGTTGAGATGTTTCCGTACCCGACTCTCGTCTTGTTGACTCTTGAGACAAAGTCCTCAAGACTGCTCAATATCTTTAGGGTCAAAATATGTTTGAGCTTAGGTCTATTACATATATTTGTTTTGTAAATATCTTTTCCCTAACAAGTTAAGCTTTTCTCGAAATTTTCTTTGGAAATTGGACGATGTCCATCCTGGGCCAAGCTGGTAATCCCGCACGATTTTTTGGCCGAGTCTTAGGGACGAGCCGACCACCTTCTCGATGATCTGCTGTCCAGAAGACGACCGAGCCGGGTGGTAGTATGCATCTCGGCCATGCTCGGCTGATCGTGGTGCATGTGGGTAGTGTTAGGCCCAGGTCGATCAGACCCGACCTCAATACTTATTTGGAGAGTTGAAGCCCATTAGGAGCTCAGCTCACTTGACCACTTGACAAGATCGAGCTCGACAAAGATACATGTGTGGAGAATAACAAAGCACGAGATATTTGGAGGAGGAGAAGGAAAAGGTTGAAGATGCCGATAACAGAGATCCCGTGATTGGAGGAAGTCAGTTGAGCTGGTGACGGGGAGAAAGATAATTATATAAAGAGAACCAATAGATTGTAAAGATCATTCTGCACGTAAGAAGACTGAGAAAAAGCAATAAACATCTATTGTGACCATTTTCATAAGCAATACTAAATCCTTTTCTTCCTTCATTTCTGAGTTCTCGATAAACCTTGATTCAAAGATCGTCAAACTTTGGCTCCTCGTAAAAGTTATTTAAACAAATTACGATGTGATATTCCAAGATCACATTTCGCGCCGTCTGTGGGTACCAAAATTAACAATACAGATCTGTCACGAGATTCAAAACGTAGAGATCATAGGATAGAATGGATCCCACCTCAAAAATCAGCAAGCAAACATCAACCCCGAGAACACGACCATAATAGAAACCGGACAAATCGACGAGTCGGTCTCCCAACCTCCAAACCAAACCGGAATCATCAGAACGGGATCCATCCTAATCTCAAACCTGTCAGCAGCTTTGGTGAAGGGAATCAGTACATGCATCTGGACGGTAGCATCATGGATAGTTTGGACGAAAGAGCAGCTTGAACCGGAGCATGGAACTAGGACCAAAAACGATGGGAAGTCAACCAAAGAGCGTAGGAGGAAAATTGCCAGAGAAAATCAGAACGTGCATCGAGATTGTTCGGACGAGTATTGGGTTGCATCAGACAACAATTGAGACACGGGGGATTTTGATCGAGACGCAGAACGTACTGTCTATCGCTTTAACCCGGGATCAGATGGAGACGAGCTGGTCAGTACGTCCTGAGCAAAACACCGAGAATCGCAGCCAGCCGAGGGTCAGGAGCGACGAACGTTGCGCGATGAGACGCGTCCCGTACTGCCGATGGTTTTACCCAAGACGCATCCCGAGTCTCTACCATCTTTGCTCGAGACGCGACCTGAGGGTTGCATATTTCCGGACGAGCAACACCCGATAGTATTCTCGATACTTCATCACCCGTCCGCACCCGAGTTCTTACTCTGACAGGATCGATACCCGATAGTGACGCGTCCCGACCAATGACCGAGAGATTGGACTTCGATGGGATTTTAGAGTTTTCCTCCGGGACAAACTCCAAGATAAGATTCTTTCAGCTCAAGGATCAAGTCTGTCACGTCATAACTCAAATGGCTCGACTATAACGTCTTCTGCATCATGACTCGACCATAAGCATCATCCGAGTGACCGAGCCAACCACCTAGCCGACACACGTGGGTAGCCGAGGGGTCATTTTGACCAATACGCGTGGATTCAAGTGTCATTCTTCGCGAGTTAATTTTAGTCTTCATTTATATTTTCTATGTCATAAATTCACCTGAAAAACTCTATATGTATTCTTCATCTTCGATGAGAAATAATACCAATCTTTTTATCAAAATATTTTTATCTTTCGAGAAGTGATTTCTCTTGTTCTTTCTGAACAAACTCGGTTGCTGGTGCGTTCATCCATCAACCTCTCTCTTGAATCTTTGGTGTGTATATCCATTGAATCAAGAACCGGGATTATCAAAGCCAATTCATAGGCTTTGTGCGAAACCCTTCACCTCCACATCTCCTTCAACACGGTGCTAGTAGCCCACGTTGGAAGGATTATCCAGTGCATCTTAAGAAAGATCTTCGGGAATGTGTCAAGTGGTATCGGAGCAGATCTTAAGCTTGGTACTCTATTCTTTTCATATATAATTCGTTTCATCTTCTTCTTCTTCAAATTGTTCTGTTCTGTTTTCTGATTTAAATCTGGGCCATCCTTTACTTCTATTGCAAGTTATTATTCAAAAAAAAAAAAAGCAAAAAAAACAATATATATATATAGTTCGAAAGTTTGGAAGTGGTGGAAGAGTAATCCTTCTGGCTGAGGAGAAATCCAGCCTTTGGGTGATTAAAACGGATTTCCTCTTCATTCTCTTCTGTATTTTCTTTACTCGAGGGTTTTTGGTTTGTTCCATTGGCTTGACTAAGTCTTGTTCTTCAAGAACTCATTGAAATCACTTTTACCATCCAACAAATCGTGTGAAACACTGAAGTGACGAACCAAACACTTGAGGGTTCTTTTTTAACGAGTTTACTAAGTGATTTTCAGGGAAAATATGGCGAGTAACACACCTGAGCAGGAGGAACTACAAAATGCTAATGCACTTTTGATTGAAGCATTGTTAGCATGGGTACAACAAATGATGAGAAAGGAGCATGAAACTATCCATCTACGTCTTGATGAGCTGGAGAACCGACATAAGTTCCGATCACCCACGGGCAGAAACCGGCGAGACAGGAAGAGAAACTTGGACGAACAGGCTAACGAATACTACAGCCGTGATGATTCCTACCAAGACAACCAAAGGAGGGAAAATCAAAACAGAGGAAACAGGGTAAGAAATCAAGATGATTTTTCTAACCTTAAAATGAAAATTCCTTATTTCCATGGCAGAAATGATCCACACGCCTACTTAGAGTGGGAAAAGAAGATTGAACTTGTCTTTGATTGCGAAAACTATTCCAAGTTCAATAAGATAAGGGTTGCTGCCACTGATTTTTATGATTATGCAATTAATTGGTTGGATCAGCTTGTAACAAGCAGGAGACGAAGTGGTGAACCACCTGTGGAAACTTGGACCAAGCTAAAAAGGATCATGAGGAAGCGGTTCGTGCCAACCATTACCACCGTGACCTTCATCAAAATTTAAGAAGGCATTATCAGGGTTCCAAAAGCGTAGAGGATTAGTACCAGGATATGGAAACTTTGCTGATCAAAGCTGACGTATCAGATGATAGGGAAGCCACCATGGCTAGATTTTTGGGTGGACTGAACCGAGAGGTTCAGGACAAGCTGGAGATGGAACACTATGTTGAACTAGATGAGATGTTGCACAAGGCAATTCTGCTGGAGCAACAGCTCAAGAGGAGGGGCATGACCCGCACCACATACGACCCCACCAAATCAGCGCCAAACGCCTCATCTAGCCGGACCACTCCGGTTGATAAAGATAAGTCTCTGACCAGACCAAAATCTGATTTTAAAACTAATCCGGTTGTTCATGACTGTAAAGGAAAAGAAATAGCTGAGGGTACAATGAACCGAGACGTTAGATGCTACAAGTGCCAAGGAAGAGGACACTATGCCCATGAGTGTACCAACCGACGAACCATGATTTTATAAGACAATGGAGAGTATGAGACCGAAATGGAAGATGTAGTCTCGGATTCTATGTCATCTGATCATGAGGAATGTTTGGTCCAGGAGCCAGAAAGTGGTGAGCTTTGGTGACCCGGTGGATTCTTAGTGTTCAACCTAAGGACGATGAACAGATTCAGAGAGAGAACATGTTCCATACACGCTGCCAAGTCCAAGGCAAGGTATGTAGCCTCATTATTGATGGTGGTAGCTGTACTACCATCATTACTGACTCTCTGGTCAGGAAACTAGGTCTCGTGGTAAGAAAAAGGGACCGACCATTCAAGCTTCAATGGCTTAATGAAGATGGTGAACTCAAAGTGGAAAATGAAGTAATGTTGTCCTTCTCCATTGGGCAATATCAGCATGAGGTCCTTTGCAATGTGGTGCCCATGGGAGCCGGCCATATCCTGCTTGGAAGGCCGTGGAAGTTGTATGAAAAGGTCATTTATAATGGATACACAAACCGGTACTCATTTAACCACCATGGTCAGAAAATCATTCTAACACCTCTGTCTCCCCAAGAGGTTCACCGTGACCAGCTGTTGCTGAAAAAGAAGCTGGGAGAAGAAAAAAAACAGGTTGATGAATCAAACTCATCATCATCAAGTAAAGGTCAGTCAATTTCCAAGAAACCTAATTTCTTTGCCAAGGCAAGCACCGTTGATAAGGCCTTTCATAATCACCAGCCTATGATTTTGTTCATTAACAAACAAGTACTTATGAGTTTGCCTGACCAACCACCAGAGCTTCTGAGTGAACTGAAAGAAATCTTGTAGGACTTTCCTGACGTGTTCCCAGAAGAAACACCGACCGGTTTACCACCTATTAGAGGAATAGAACATCGGATTGATTTTGTCCCAGGAGCTTCCTTGCCAAGCTGACCCGCTTACAGGACAAATCCTATGGAGACCAAGGAGCTTCAAAAACAAGTCAGTGAGCTGATGGACAAAGGATACATTCGGGAGAGCATGAGCCCATTCGCGGTTCCAGTTCTTCTCGTTCCAAAAAAAGATGGGATATGGCAAATGTGTGTGGACTGTAGGGCCATCAACAACATAACTGTTAAGTATCGTCATCCAATTCCTAGATTAGATGACATACTAGATGAGTTGTATGGATCTGTGATCTTTTCTAAGATAGATCTTAAGAGTGGGTATCACCAAATTTAGATGAAAGAGGGTGATGAGTGGAAAACTGCTTTTAAAACAAAACATGGTCTTTATGAATGGTTGGTGATGCCATTTGGATTAATCAATGGACCTAGCACCTTTATGTGGTTAATGAATCATGTCTTGAGAGCTTATATAGGATCTTTTAAGGTTGTCTACTTTGATGACATATTGATCTATAGCAAAAGTCTTAGTGAGCATGTTATCCATGTTAAAAACATTCTTGAACTGCTTCGGAAAGAACAACTCTATGCTAATTGGAAAAAGTGCACCTTTGGAACAGATAACCTAGTCTTTCTTGGTTTTGTTGTCAGTGCAGAAGCCATACGAGTAGATGAGGAGAAAATAAAAGCAATCAAGGAATGGCCGAGTCCAACAACTGTGAGTGAGGTCAGGAGCTTTCATGGCCTAGCTGGAGTCTACCGAAGGTTTGTTAAGGATTTCAGCATGATCGGACGTCCCCTGACCGAAGTGATTAAGAAAACCGTGGGTTTTAAGAGGGAAAAAGAACAAGAAGAAGCCTTTCAGACCCTAAAAGGGAAGTTGACCCATGCCCCAGTTCCTGTCCTTCCTGATTTCCTTAAGACATTTGAAATAGAATGCGATGCCTCAGGGATTGGAATTGGTGCTGTTCTTATGCACGAAAGAAGACCCATGGCTTACTTTAGTGAAAAGTTAGGAGGAGCAACCCTGAATTACCCCACGTATGAAAAGAGCTATATGCTCTTGTGCGTGCCCTTCAGACATGGTAGCATTACTTGTGGACGAAGGAATTTGTGATCCATACTGATTATGAGTCGCTTAAGCATCTTAAAGGCCAACAGAAACTGAACAAGAGGCATGCGAGGTCGGTTGAATTCATCGATACTTTCCCTTATGTGATCAAATACAAGCAAGGTAAAGAAAATGCAGTGGCTGATGCACTATCTCGGAGGTATGTATTGTTATCTTCCCTTGGGACCAAATTGCTTGGATTTGAATTCATTAAAAACTTGTATCAAACCGATTCAGATTTCAGTGAACCTTTCAAAGCTTGTGGCAAGTATGTGTTTGAAAAGTATTTTAGGCTTGAAGGTTTCCTTTTCTATGATAACCGCCTTTGTGTTCCACATTGCTCCTTAAGAGAATTGTTTTGTAGAGAAGCTCATGGTGGAGGATTGATGGGCCACTTCGAGATTGCCAAGACGCTTAAGGTCCTTCAAGACCATTTCTTTTGGCCGGGTATGAAAAGAGATGTGATCAGAATCTGTAGCCGATGTATCACTTCCAAAGAGGCTAAGTCCAAAAGCCAACCCCAAGGTCTATATTCTGCCTTACCTATTCATCATCATCCATGGACAAATATCTCAATGGATTTTGTGCTTGGTTGCCTAGGTGTAGAATCGGGAAAGAGTATATCTTTGTGGTCGTGGATAGGTTTTCTAAAATGGTGCATTTCATTTCGTGTGAAAAGACCAATGATGCATCTCACATAGCGGATCTGTTCTTTAGGGATATAGTTAGGTTGCACGGCATGCCTAAGTCCATAGTATCTGACCGGGATCCAAAGTTTCTTAGTTACTTTTGAAAGACATTGTGGGTTAAGTTAGGAACTAGGTTGATGTTTTCAACAACTTGCCACCTGCAAACTGATGGGCAGACCGAAGTAGTTAATAGGACTTTGTCAACGTTGCTTAGGACTTTGGTTAAGAAAAACCTAAAAAGTTGGGAAGAACATTTACCCCATGTTGAATTTGCATACAACCACTCTATGCATTTGGCTACTAAATATTCTCCTTTCCAAATCGTTTATGGTTTTAATCCTTTGTCACCTCTTGATCTAATCCCAATTCCTTTGAGTGAAAGATCTAGTTTAGATGGCAAAAAGAAGTCCAAACTTGTTACAAAGATACATGAACTGGCCAGGGCAAACATCGAGTCCAAAACCAAGGAGTACGAGAAACATGCCAACCGGAAGAGACGGAAGATGATCTTTCAGCCGGGAGATTTAGTTTGGGTACACTTGAGAAAGGAACGGTTTCCCGAAGAAAGAAAATAAAAGTTGAGGCCCCGGGTGGATGGACCATTTACCGTGGTGAAGAAGATTCATGACAATGCATATCAACTTGATCTCCAAGGTAAGTATGACATTTCTTCTAGTTTTAACGTTACTGATTTATCTCCTTATCTGGCAGATGAGCCGGATTTATGGTCAAATCCTTTTCAAGAAGAGGGGATTGATGGGAATTAGTACATGCATCCGGACGGTAGCATCATGGATAGTTTGGACGAAGGAGAGCAGTTTGAACGAGAGCATGGAACTAGGAGCAAAATCGGTGGGAAATCAACCAAAGAGCATAGGAGGAAAATTGCCCGAGAGAATCAGAACGTGCATCGAGATGGATCGGACGAGTATTGGTTTGCATCGGACAACTATCGAGACGCGGGGGATTTTCATCGAGACGCGGAACGTACCGTCTATCGCTTTAACCCGGAATCAGATGGAGACGAGCTGGTCAGTACGTCCCGAGCAAAACACCGAGTATCACAGCCAGCCGAGGTTCAGGAGCAACGAACATTGCGCGATAGAGACGTGTCCCGTACTACCGATGTTTTTACCCGAGACGCGTGCCGAGTGTCAAGCATCTTCGCTCGAGACGCGACCAGAGGGTTGCATATTTCCGGACGAGCAACACCCGATAGTATTCTAGATACTTTGTCATCCGTCAGCACCCGAGTTCTTACTCTGACCGGATCGATACCCAATAGTGACACGTCTCGAGCAATGACCGAGAGATTGGACTTCGATAAGATTTTGGAGTTTTCCTCTGGGACAAACTCCAAGATAAGACTTTTTCAGCTCAAGGATCAAGTCTGTCACGTCATAACTCAAATGGCTCGACTGGAAGATCTTCTGCATCATTACTCGACCATAAGCATCATCCGAGTGACCGAGCCAACCACATAGCCGACACGTGTGGGTAGCCAAGGGGTCATTTTGACCAAAACGAGTTGATTCAAGTGTCATTCTTTGCGAGTTAATTTTATTCTTCATTTCTATTTTCTATGTCATAAATTCACCTGAAAAACTCTATATGTATTCTTTATCTTCGACGAGAAATAGAAACAATCTTTTTATTAAATTATTTTTATCTTTAGAAGAAGGGATTTCTCTTGTTCTTGCTGAACAAACTCGGTTGCTGGTGCGTTCATCCATCAACCTCTCTCTTGAATCTTTGGTGTGTATATCCATTGAATCAAGAACCAGGATCATCAATGCCAGTTCATAGGCTTTTTGCGAAACCCTGCACCTCCACATCTCATTCAACACAGTGCTAGTAGTCCATGTTGGAAGGATTATCCAGTAAAGCTTAAGAAAGATCTCCAGGACTGTGTCATTTGGCAATCTGGCTAAGCGCCACCCCAACAATAATGGCGAGCTCAGCTCCTGTTAACATAGTCCCTTCCACCGAAGGAGGGCTTGTTAATTCCGTCGGGCTAAGTACCACCAGAACATCAATGAAGAGCTCAGCTCCCGTTCACCCTATTCCGTCCACTGGAGCGAGATTGATCAACATCGTCTGGGTCAGACCGGGCAGTCAGTTAGACGCCGGCAAAAACTCAGGCGCGACAAGAACCACTCCTCTCGGAACACTCGACAACGAGCTTAACGGCCTCGCCGAAATTCCCTCCATGCTCAACTTCCTGGTTGATCGAGCACATAACCAAGAGCTAGCCAATCGATCCCATGAAGCCGCAAATCAAGCTCTAACGGCTCGACTTACCGAACACGAACGACGTCTGAACTCCACCCTTGAGCTAGTCTCTACACCAGATAACCAAGGGAGAATGGCTAGAGAAACCCTAGCGAGTCCATCACCTTGCACCCACCTGGCTTTCTCAAGTGTATTCTCACCTCCAGGATCATCAAGAACGGTGACAGCAACCCCTGAACGGTGGGATTCCCTCAATTTCCACAGGTCTTACTAACTTCGTTACACCAACCTCTAACATTTGGGGACACGCATCAACCGTGCTGAGTAATTTGCCACCACTACCACCACTCCGGGAGAGCGATCCACGACCCATAGACACTGTAGTCCGTGCTTGGGGTCGTTGCCATCGAGCTCGCGACCTCCCACAAATCATGGCTCGCAAGCCAATCTAACGGTCGGACCTCCACCGGAGCCGTCACTCGACTACTTAGAGAACCTAACCGAGTGAATGCTAGCCAACCAAGCTAATGTGGAGACGCAAGCACCTTACTACGAAAATACATCGTGCACGCTAACACGCAGTTCATTCAACTGAACTAGCGCGTTCATATGGCAACAAGCTATGCACCCGACATCGACCGCGTCATTGAGGATAGAGGAGACATGTCGAACTTCTTTCACCGACAGAATAGTTATGCTATAATCCGAGATGTGGGAAAAATCAAGCTCCCAGAATTCTCGGGCAAAACTGACCCAAAAGCTCACATTAGAGCATTCAGACTCGCAATAGCACGAGCTTACTTCACTGGGAAGAGAGAGAACCAGTTTTCTGTAGATTCTTCGTTGAAAACCTCACGGTATCCATCATGGAGTGGTTCGCTGGATTAGGAGGGAACTCCATTGATAACTTCACTCAGCTCATGAACGGTTTCTTAAAACAATACTCGGTATTCATCGAGGTAAAAGCCAACCAGGGAGCTCTATTCAACATAATTCAGCAACCCGACGAGATTCTCCTGTCATACATCGGCCGGTTCAAAGAAGTCAAGTAAAAAATTGCTAACCCAAACGATGAGGTGGGCCTAACAGCACTCCGTAGAGGGCCGTGGTACGCCGCGGAGTTCTGGAAAGAACTCACTGTCTGTAAACACCTGTCCCTTGAGGATGCTCTACACCGAGCCTCGCATTCGCAAAACTCGAGGAAGAGACAGACATACTGTCAGAAAATTTCAAAAAAAAACAAAGCCCAAACGAGCTCGCAATTCCAGAAAATATTTAATCAGAAAGATTTTCGCCGAACCAGAAAAACTTATGCTATCCGAGAAGTGGATTCCGAAAATGGCTTCAGGAACAAATACGACCCGGGAAAATTCTGCGATCGCCATAAGAAAAAAGGACACTCCACCAAGGAATTTCAGCCCAGAGCTAGGCTCCTCCCTAAACTTTCATTACCCAAAGAAAATGAAGATGAAATTCAAGAGAAACCTCCATCTCCAAGAACTCCCAAAACTGATAAACCAGCCCCTGCTAAGAGAACGATCCGCCGTAAAGGAAGTTTAAGAATCACCTCCCTACAAAAAGGGTGAAATGATTCTCGCAGGCGTTAGAACCGCGAAGGTACAACCACAACCCCCCCCCCCCTCCCCGCCTCCGGCTCCAAGAAAAAGTGCAAGGACTTGATTCGCCTTACCTCATCTTTGCAGGGGGGGGGGGGCTATAGGGGCTATACCCCAAAGAGGGTCGAGTACATATTCGGTGGTTCAAAACACTGCCGAGACTCGATCAACTCCATTAAAGACTTCCAGCGAAAAGTGGAAACAGACGCACGGGAAGAGGCCCCACTACAAGGCTCTGACCACGTGATCACATTCCGCGAAAGCGAAACACGTCGATTAGACAAACCGCACGATGACACTTTACTAATACGGCTCGTCGTCAGAAACGTTGAACTCGGAAGAGTAATGATTGACACAAGAAGATCAGTCGACGATCTTTTCTATGATGCGTTCAAAAGAATGGAATTCAAAGACTGCGAGATCATGGAAAGGAAAACTCCTCTTGTTGGCTTCTCCGGGGACACAACCTACTCTCTAGGATCGGTCCTAGTTCCTGTCACCGCCGGTGGGGTCCGCCGGATGACAGAATTTATAGTGGTCGATTGCCCAGCCCCATATAATGCTATCTTGGGCAGACTTTTGCTGGACGATATGAAGGCAGTACCTTCTACCTACCACCAATGTGTAAAATTTCCAACATCAAAGGGAATAAAAAAACCATATACAGAGATCAAAAGGTTTCCCGTAGCTGCTATATGAACGGATATAGACAAATGGAAAAATCCTCTATATACCAATTACAGAAACATGAGGAACTCGCCGAATAGCAAACCAAACGTGGAAACGACCCCAGCCAACAAGATCCTAAAAAGAATCTTATAACACAAGTTTGCATCGACGAGAACCACCCAGACAGATGCGTAGGCATCGGGATAGACCTCCCTGAACCCATAAAGAAAGAGCTAACATCCCTCCTTAAGGAAAATGTGAAGACATTCGCATGGTCCATAGAGGACATGCATGGGATCGACCTCAAAGTGACTTCACACGAACTAAATGTTGATCCCACTTTCAAACCAATAAGACAAAAACGTCGTAAGTTCGGGCCAGACAAAGCTCGCGCCATAAACGTTGAGGTTGATCGCCTCCTGAAAGTAGGCTTGATCAAAGAGGTAAAATACCTGAATTGGCTAGCTAACCCAGTAGTTGTTCCAAAGAAGAACGAGAAGTGGAGAGTATGTGTTGATTTTGCAGACTTAAATAAAGCATGCCCGAAGGACAGTTTTCCACTTCCACACATCGACGGACTGGTCGAAGCCACGACAGGTCATCAATTGCTATCTTTCATGGATGCATTTTCGGGGTAAAACCAAATCCTTATGAAACCCGAAGACCAAGAGAAAATCTCGTTCACAATGGATCACAGTACTTACTGTTACAAAGTAATGCCCTACGGCCTCAAAAACGCCATAGCAACTTACCAGCGACTAGTTAACAAAATGTTCGCCCCCAGCTCGGCAAAACCATGGAAGTATATATCAATGATATGCTCGTAAAATTTTCAAGGGAAGGAGACCAAGTCACTCAGCTGCGGGAATGTTTCGCAATCCTTAAATAAATAGGGATGAAACTTAATCCAGCGAAGTGTACTTTCGGGGTCCGTCCGGCGAATTCTTGGGTTACTTAGTCACCGAACGAGGGATAGAAGCTAACCCCAGACAAATTGCCACACTCTTAGAAATGCCATCTCCCAAAACAACCAGGGAAGTGCAATGACTAACGGGTGAAATCGCGGCCCTAAATCGCTTCATATCCCATTCAACCGATAAATGTTTTCCATTTTACAAACTTCTGAAAGGAAACAAAAAATTTCTCTGGGACGATAAATGCGAAGAGGCATTCACCCAGCTAAAAGCTTACCTGATCGGGCCTCCCATCTTATCTAAACCAGTCGAAGGCGAACCTTTGTATCTCTACCTTGCTATGTCATCCGCAGCCATTAGTGGGGTATTAGTTCGTGAGGAACAAAAGGAACAAAAGGAACAAAAGCGAATCTATTATGTGAGCATATCACTGATCGACGCTGAAAGCCGCTACCCCGCGATGGAAAAGTTAGTCCTGGGCATTAATAATGTCAGCACGAAAACTTCGTCCCTACTTCGAATCACATACAATAGTAGTTATGACCTCGCAACCACTGAGGACAATTCTCCATAGTCCCAGCCAATCAAGGTGATTAGTGAAATGGGCAATAGTACTCAGTGAATACGATATCGAATACTGAATAATGACCTGTTTAAAAGCACAAGTGTTAGCTGACTTTATTATCGAGCTCTCACCTAGCGTCAATCAAACGTCCCCTCGGACAAAAAATGGACACTCCAAGTGGACTGAGCCTCATCTAGACACGGATCTGGGGTAGGAATAAACTTAGTATCTCGTACAGGGGAAGTATTAAAACAATCTTTCCGCCTAGGGTTCGCAGCTTCCAACAATGAGGCTGAATACAACGCTCTGATAACTAGGCTAAGGCTCGCCATCGGTATCGGAGCCCGCAAAGTAAACGCTTTCAGTGATTCTCAACTAATTACTATCCAATTCCATGGCAAGTATGAAACCAAGGAACACCGCATGGCGGCATACCTAAATGTAGTACGACAACTAACCGAACAGCTCGATATTCTTAAGCTCACACGAGTACCCCAAGGAGAAAACACTTCGGCAGACGCGCTCGCCGCCCTAGCATCAACCTCAGATCCCGACCTAAAACGGGTTATACCAGTGGAAGGGATCAAAAAACCGAGCATCGATCTAGCGCTTAAAGCCTTAGACACTAAGGACACTAGTCCGCCAACCCACCTGTGAGGGAACAGGGAGTCAACCGAGCACCCCAAACCGCTGGACGACGTACCAAACCCGCATGCCTCAAAAATGGAAGAATTATTCGCTATGCCAACCTTCCCATCGGGCGATGCTCCAAACGGACAAGTAGGGAATAACCCCTCGCGCACGAACCTAGGTAGTGCTTCTGAAGACGACTGGTGAACCCAGATAATTCAATCTATCGAAAATGGTATCACACCGCCTGACAAATGGGCCGCCAAGAAATTAAGAAGTAGAGGGCAAGGTACTGCGTCATGAAAGGTGAACTCTTAATACGAAGCCTATCAGGGCCATACCTCAAATGCAAACGTGGACAACAAACCCGTGACGTAATGATCAGAGCTCAGGAAGGGTCATGTGGAAGTTGTACAGGCGGGCGAGCCCTTGCCGTAAAAATTAAGCGACAAGGCTATTTGTGGCCGCCGATGAAATCAGAATGCAAAGCATTATCGGCAGAATGTGATAAGTGCCAGAGGGACGCCCCTATAATCCATCAGCCATCAGAACAACTTTCCCCTATTTTGTAACCATATTCCTTTATGAGATGGTCGATGGATATAGTGGGACCTCTGATCACCTTCGGCAGAAAGAAAGCGAAATATTTGCTGATTATGACTGATTACTACACAAAGTGGGTCGAAGCCGAGTCTTTCCAACAAATAAAAGAAATACACGTGAAATAATTTGTATGGAGAAACAAAATCTGTAGGCACGGACTCCCATACGAGATCGTAACCGACAACGGAGGACAGTTAATCTCCAATGAATTCAAGGAATTCTGCAAGACGTGGAGCATTAAAATCTCCTACTCCACACCAGGCTACCCGCAAGGGAATGGGCAAGCGGAAGCCACCAACAAGTCCATTATGGACAACATAAGGAGAACGCTGGACGAGACCAAAACCAGGGGGAGCAACGAGCTCCCCGGGGTACTGTGGGACTACTGGACCAGTCCTCGAAAAGCCACTGGAGAAACTCCTTTCTCTCTGGCCTCCGAATCAAAGCCGTAGTTCCGGCAGAAATCTTGGTTACGAGCATTCGCAAGGCCATTAGCCCCGAAAATGAGGAATTCAACAATCAAACGATCGTAGACAAATTGGACCCGTCGATGAACGCCAGGAACTCACTTTAGCCCGCATCCAGAATTACCAACAAGCTGCGGCCCGCTATTATAATTCAAAAAAACAAATGTCGGAGATTCCAAGTAGGTGATCTAGTTCTACGAAAAATGTTCGATCACAAGAAGGAACCAAATGCCGGCAAATTAGGTATGAATTGGGAAGGCCCATATCTCGTTACCTTCGAGCTTCTATAACCAGATTCGCGGGGAGCCATTGCATTTTACAAGATAACGCCCCCTTTATAAAATACCTAATTTGTATTTAAACTTCTGACGTGGCAAGCCTGTTTAATATATTACCTATTTTTCCTACTTTAATTGAAAGTTAGCGACCTAAAAATGGTTTTACACAACAGTCTCGTAAAACGGTATTGTCTAATAATCTCGAAACGATTTCAAACACAAGTAACCTCGGCCTCATCTTTGCAACGGCACCTCAAACGATCTGAAACTAGTGACCCCAAAACGGTCACCTTTACTTAAACTAGCATGACCTCCAAACGGTCACTTTTAAACCGACGATCCCTAAATTGTCCCTCCCCAAGGTCTACATAACGGTTACCTTGAATGATCTCAAAACGATCTCGAACAGATTACCTCGACCTGGCACACAAAAATAATAAGATTAAAGCATACGTTTTTTGCCTCAATGATCAACCAGCGGTGACCTCAACGGTCTTAGCTTCCCACCAAACTTTCGTACGATATTTCCTCTTCCAAGATGGTTTGCTCTTTGCCTCGCAAGAAAAGAGAAAAAGCTTTCGTTTTGCAAAGAATGTCTGAGCACTTCTCAGAAAGCTCTTTCCTTGCCGGACAATGATCTTTCAATCAGTGACGGGCTGTGTCTTCCCCAGAAGCAAGCGAACTACTTAGTCAGTGGCATGCTTTCCGCGACCTAAAGGACGTCCACGCTATGGTTTTCACCTCGAACTCACGTCCTCCAAAATCGGCACCAGAAACTTTAGAAAACACAATTGGGGACGGCCCCATGTAAAATGACCTTAATCCGTTCCTATAAGAACGGTCTCATCATACCAATATAAATCAGGACAGCTCGACCAATCTCCAGAAAATAGAAGGGGAGATTGGGGCTAGTTCCGCATAATGATAGACCAGTTCATCCACAAGTATTAAATTTTATCTTGCCAAAAAAATTAGTCTAGAAGGAAATAGAGGGAACCGTGCTAAGGATCACTTTGCTGAGGCAACTCCGAAACAATAAGCAACGATCTAATCACTTCTTGAGCTCGATTAAGAAAGTCGTTTCCTTTGCCTGATTATTTCTCATACTTCAGGTTTTTAAAGCGACAAAGTTTTAAAAATCAAATCAGACGAAAATAATGGTGTAAAACAGAAAACAGCATCCACTTCCACTTATTTCAGCAACCAAAATTAGGAGAATCCGAAAACAAAGTACTTCAACAAAAAAAAAAAAGACAATGGCCATCACAGGCAACAACAAAACCATCCAGAATAAAATAAAAACTTTCCTAAGCAATAATTCTTAAGACCATACGAAGCAAAAGAAGTATATAAAAAAAACTAAGCATGGGGAGCTAGCCTATTCTTCACCACCTCCAGTGGTCTTATCTGCCACAGCCACATCCTCGCGAACAGCCTCACCCTCGATCTCGGCCTGCACGTTCGAACCATATTGGTCTAGACCGACTGGAACATTGGTAGACGGATCGACCTGCATCACCGAATCCTCCGAGATGGCAGGCAAAGGCAGCTTGCTAATTGAAAAATCTGACACGGCAGCTGCGGTCACCTCCTCTAATGCAGCTTTCTTCTTTTTTGCCAGCTCGCCAACCTCTTTAACCATGTCGACTTCACCCGTCGAAATCTTTGCTAAAAGATCAGGCTTGGCCAAGATTTCTTGCAATTTTACTTCAGCAACGACCTCGACGGACTTTGCCTCCCACTTAGCTTTCACGATACGAAGGACATCCAAGTATTTAGCAGAGAGCTCCTTTTTTGCCAAACGGTGAGCCAGTCGGATAGCGGTCTCCTGGTTGGCGATGAGCTTTCTCTTTTCCAAAACCAGTCGAGCCGCAGTATCAATGGCATCCTTGCCCTCCCGCTGAGGAAACGTGATCGGGGTTGCAGCATTTTCCAGCTTCTCTTTATAGTCTCCTTCCATGGCAATGCGGTCGTTAATCCAAGCCTCATATTTGCGGACCTCCGCGAGCTCCCGCCTGAATCCAGCCTCGCGCGTTTTGGCCGCTTGCAAATTTGTGTTGAGCTCAGCCACCACCTTTAGACACTGCTCGAGATCGGAGCTTCGAGGAGCCTCCTTCACTTTCTGCTCATGGATAGCTATCAACCTATTCATCGCTTCAAGCGACTACCAAGAAAACAGAGAATCAGCCATTAAGACCTAGACAACATGACTAAATAAATAAGGAAGCAGAGTCAAGGTCAAAATCTTACCTTCCCATGTGCAGACATTACGTCAGTATATGCCTCGCGCTCAGACATGTCATTAATGGCGGGAATTTGACAGTTCGTCGGATTGAAGTGCCTTAACAAGTAAGCAACTCGTTCAGGATGGTCAAAAATTGGACAATCTTCTGGTGTTTGAAACGCCAGTTGTAGGGGTTTCTCCCCACCGAGCCAGTAGACAAACTTTACCTGACTTCAAAGTCTCGGCCACCCCCTCCAACGTCACCTACGAACTCGACCTCTGCCTTTTTGAGAGAAGGGTAGGGACCTCCCCATTATATCTTTCGTTCGAGTCCTTGGACCCATTAGAATGGGATCTCACCTCGATTGGAGTTGCCGGAGGCACAACATCAGCTCCTGGATTCACAAGATGAAGCAGGGTCGGAGGATCCGTGAGTCTCCTGCTGGATTCTTTGCCGTGAGGAATGAATGACGAGGTTGTCTCACCCAGAGCATGGGTTAATGCCTCAGCTAGCTCGCCAGTTTGGATGCTACCAACCAGGTCGATCGGTCCCTTGCCGGCACGGCGTGTAGTTGGTCTCCTCGACATTTTGTTCGGGGCTGCGGTACTAACTGTGAAGCTCGAGTCCGGGATTACTCGATTTTCTATGCAAAGGAAAGGAAAATGGTTAGCCAAGAGAAAAGTACATTACGAATCAACGAACTTATTTTATAAATAGAAGCTCACCAAGAACAGTCGTCCCCTTGTTCTGAGCTCGTCGCGCCAGAGAACGTGGTGATGTTACGGCGGAGGCAGACTCCAAGCCAGGCGGATCCTATCGTGAGTGAACGAATCCCAAAGATCACTTTCACGAGCAAACTTCTCGATTTAAACAGTAGTCTCCGTGTCCAATGGGATCGAATCTGCCGTCTCTGAAACAAAACAATCAACCTCAGTTAGTTCAAAATCTAATAGAAGTAAGGTCATCAAAAAAAATAAAAGAACAACGTATAAAATTCCTAGTTTAACCAACATTAGAAGCCCAATCAGTTGGGATGACTGAAAAGTCAAAATCATCCACTGAGGCCTCGTTTATCCGAAAAAAGAATACATGATCCCTCCAGGTGTCCCGGACGGGAACTCCTTCAAGGATCCATCGGAATTGAGGTGATAAATAATATGTTCCCGGGTATCCCGTGTTATGCTTAATCGAGCAAAGTTTGATGATGTGGCTCGAATCAACATGGCAGTTTTCCTCTCGAGCTCCGACTCCAATCCCGACTACTTGCCGAACAAAGTTGGGACACATCTGAGGAAAGGCTAACTGCAATTGCGTTAGAGTCTCGAGGAGAAGACACAGAATAGGAATGGTCAGCCCACACTTTTCAAAGTAAGTGGTGTATGCGCAACAAAACCCGGACCTAACCATCTCCGGAGACTCCAACTCGCCAGGGAGCGCCATCTCTATGCTGTAGGGATGTTGCAGTTCTGCTGGAGTTTCTGGGGGCGTCCGAGGTTCAATCTTGATTGGACATGAGGACCAAAAAATTCGTCTGAAGACCAGAGACGACCGCCTTCCCTCTCCGGCGAGAAGCCATGGAAACAGGTGCAAGCTTTCTTAAAAAAAATGGAAAGGAGAGAGAGAGAGAGATGAAAAGAAGCGCAGAGGATTTCTGTCTTCTCTTTGTATTTGTTAAAACACGGGGAACATGGATGGAAGGTTAAAGATTGCAAAATCAAAAAGCAAAAAAAAATCATTCCCTAAAATAAAACCCACTTTCCTACTTCAAAAAGAAAAGTATACGGTTGGAATGCAGGAAATAACTGTGCAAGTTAATGAGTTACTTCGGTAATGTGGTGTCTTGTGTGCTTTAACGAAGAGATGTGGAAGTTTTTTTATAGCAATGAAGGCATATCTACCATCGAGATTTACGGGACTCTTTACTCCCCATAATCAAAACCGCCATTTCCTATTCTTTTTTAAAAGGCGAAGAAAAAAAAAAGGAAGACAAAAGAGGATCTCAAACAATCTTCAAGTTCCCGCTTAAAAAGGTTCGGCATCTACACAGATTTCTACTTATCAGGGATTCTCTTTCCTCTTCTGATATTCATTACCAGAATTCAAGAGATCATGATCCTCCGAAAATCCCGTTGCGTTTTGGGCATATCGGCAAGCTCGTCATGGGATGTGTCAGTCCAAAAGTGTGCAGTTCGTCTAATGAACTAGGGGGCTTCTGTTGGGCCCTGGTCAATCAGACCCAACCTCAATACTTATTTGCGGAGTCAAAGCCCATTAGGAGCTCATCCCACTTGACCACTTGACAAGATCGGGCTCGATGAAGATACGTGTGTGGAGAATAACAGAGCATGGGATATTCGGCAGAGGAGAGGGAAAAGATTGAAGATGCCAATAACGGAGATCCTGTGATTGGAGGAAGTCAGTTGAGCTGGCGAAGGGGAGAAAGAAGATTATATAAAGAGAACCAATAGATTGTAAAGATTATTATGCACGTAACAAGACTGAGAAAAAGCAATAAACATCTGTTGTGACAATTTTCATAAGCAATACTAAATCCTTTTCTTCATTCATTTCTGAGTTTTCGATAAACCTTGATTCATAGATCATCAAACTTCGGTTCCACGTAAAAGTTATTTAGACAAATTACGGTGTGATATTCCAAAATCACAGGTAGCTTTGCTAGAAACTTTAAAAAAATATCTAAGTGTTGGGAATACTATTCTCATTTCGTCTTTTTGTCACGAACTATTTTTTCAAGTACTATTACAGTTCTGGGATGGTACTGTTCATGGCACCCGTCCCCCTCCTCTTCATCTTCACAAGTTTCATATCTTTTACTAAGGTTACTCTCTCCCTTCTCTCTTCTTCCTCTCTCTATAAACACTTTGAAAACGAACAACACCTAGAACAAAGAGAACACGAACTTGATTCTCGGGGAAGTAAAGTTCCTCGGGGTAACATCGGTCCTTCGATCTTCGGGGAGGGCCGGACCGAAGGAGAAGGTAGTTCGCGCAATTTGGAGAATACGAACTTGGTTCCCACCTGGGATGCCACTGGGGTTCGCATTAAACTTGAGGAACATGAGGGAACTTATGCATTCCCGCGTGGGACTGAACAATTCGTGCTTAAGTCCTGCATCAAGAGAGAGGTCGAATTATTGACAGAGAAGGGAATCGAGGATGTTGACGAACCCCCGAAGATATTTTGGAAGGGAAAACGCAACATAGTCTCTGAGATTCCGAGGTCAAGCTTATGCGGCGAAAAGAGCATGGAAAGACTTAGAAAGGTGTTCAGCTTTCCTGAGGGGGTTGAACTCCTAGTTCCGATTCGAGAAGATCGTTGTGATAACCCCCCCGCACGACTGCTCTACAGTGATCAAAGCTTATTTTGACTCTTATTTCATGATGTTCCCCATTCCGTCGTTAATGCTTCTGTTTCTCGCCCGGTGTCAGCTTTCAATGGGTCAAGTTTCACCGAGGGGAATGAGAAATATATTGGGGCTGTTGACCCTCAGCCTTAGGCTGTCCGTCAGAATTGGGCTATGGCATTTGTTTGGACTCGTTGAAGTTTGTAAGACCAAGGTGCCTTTGTCGTATTATATTTCACCAAAGGTCGGCAGAACGTTTTTTGTTGAGCACAAAAGCAAAGATAATTCCTGGAGGGATTTCTTCTTCTTTGTCAAGGTCAACGAATTTGCGGTTGAGCCTTGGTACATACATGAGGTGATAACCACATGGTCGGAAATCGGTAGCTAACTCTTGGTTAACCGTCCCAGGATGTTTTGTTGGTTTTGTATTTTTGGTCAGTAAGCATGCAGATTTCGTTCTTGCTTTCATTTTTCAGATCTTCCCTTTTTCTCAACACTTCCTGCCAATTTTTACCGACTTTGGGTTGCATTGACGGCTTTCAGAAGGTTGCATTAGGATTTTCACTACTCGCTCAAGAGTCGCTGCCTCCCGATCTTTGAGAGGCGAACCTGATTTCTTTGATCACTCAGAAATCCCTCAGAAGAAAATGGGAAAGTCAACGACGCTGGCCAAACAAATGCAGGAACAGGAAAAAGAGTTTGTCGAAGCAGGTGATGCCGTGATTCCTCCTCGGCATGAACTTGAGGAGGGAGAGATCCTTTCTGTTCAAGAGTTCCAAGGTAGGGAACGTCTAAGCGCTGAAGAGAAGGCGAAAGGCATCGCGTCTAGCGGAGAACAGGCAGATCACCCCGCTCCCCTGAGGAGAGGAGAAAATGCCGACCTGGGTGCTCAGTACCATCCAGCTCGGCATCCTGCAAGAAGAAGATACCAAGATTCCCGTCCGTTGCTGTCCAACTAGGTGTTTTTGGCACCAATGGACAGGAGGAAGCAACCAGCTCAGCATTTGTGGGAACGAGATTTCACACAATGTATTTTCGGAAAGTGAATTTGATAATTAGGTCCCAAAAGTTCTGGAATGAGAAACCTCTTGAAAGATTTTGGTAAATTTCCGCAAAAGTGAAGAATAAGATTTTGAAAGATGAGAATACCATTTCATTGCTAAATCTCGATTGAATAGTATATTACGAATGTATTCAATGTGTTACAAGAGTTAGAGATCGCTCCTTATTTATACTAAGACATCATAAGTCCTAAACAGCCTAAGTTTCGATGTGGGAAAAAGGACCTTTCTTTTTTCCGACGATTTTTCCATAAATCTTCGAGGAAACTTCTGGAACCTTCCGTAAGTCGGTTTCAGCCCTTGTCGGTCCCTCCTTCCCGCTCGGCTCAATTCGATAGACGAAACATCGCAATGTTTTGAGAAACTTACGAAAACATCGGTATGTTTACGAAAAGACCCTGAAGATGAAGAACGAAGCAAAATGAGACGAAACAAAAAGTGTCAGCCAGCTCAGTCAGCATTTCCTACCAAGCTGGACGGCAGGTAGAATTCTGACCGTCCAGCTCGGTAACCTGGGTGCAGGAAATGCTGAACTGGCTACTTCCAGGTCAATGATGTCGTCCAGCTCGGTATACAGGATAAGAGGAGATCTTCCGATAAGTCGTGGGATGCGTCCAGCTCAGTATGCTGAAGGGTGTCGACCAGTTCGGTATCCAGAAGGGTGGACTTTACGGAGCTGACTGGCATATGTCGTCCAGCTCGGTAGCTTTGGTCCAGGAAACACCGAGCTAGCTGCTCCAAGCTTCTGTACCGAGCTGGACTGCAACTCCCAACTTGTAGATGGCATAACTTTCTTGTATCAACTCCGTTTTATCTGATTCTTCCTCTAGGAGCTTTATAATTGAGTTGACAATATTTTCCAAGTGATTTCATGTTAAAAAGCCTTGTGGTTGGGAAGATACATCTCGATCATTGAACACATATCCTTTTCATCTCAGAACTGTCGGAAAGTGTCATCCAGCTCGGTTTTCAGGATGGGAAGGGTTCTACCAAGCTGAATGCATCATGCTGTCCAGCTCGGTATCAAAGCATGATACCGAGCTGAATGCATCATGATAGCCAACTCGGTAGACTCGTACCGACATGACTGCTCTGTGCTGATCAGATCGACATTTTGTGGCAAATGCTTGGCAAAACATGCATCCAGCTCATGTATGTTGACCAGCTCGGTAGGACTGGCAGCCAAAATACTGACATGGCTGTTTTCCAAGCTTGGTTGATTGCCTTTTACTCAAAAAATCGTAACTTTCGTTGGTTTATCGGAGAAATCGTTCAAAGGATGAAATGATCAGCCGAACACGATAAAGAGATGTCAGTCAGCTCGGTATCACTAGCAGGTAGGGATATGGAGCTGGCTGTCTTGTTTTGTCCAGCCGATCGTCCTTTGTTTGATGAATTGCGAGTTCATTGATTTCTCGAAAAAAAGTTCCGAAAGATACTTTCTTTGCGGAGTTATCGGCGAAATGGTTCGAAATGAACTTTCTAAATATGGAAACTCTTTTTCGATATTCAAATATTTTAATCATTAATTCCAGAAATGTGGGTTTTGACCCCAACATTAAGGAGCTAAAATGATTTGATACCCATATCTCGGGAACTCCGATTCCGCAACTTTGAAAGTTCGTATGATCTTTCTTGGTGACAGAGCGAGTTTTTCTTTCGAGCTGAGATTGGATTGTATCATTTTTTGAGCTGTTCGGAAGGTGAAAAAGGAGACAAGGCTGTCTGCTGAAGGAAAGTTAGATGTTGTATGTGCGTTTTAAGGACTGTCGGAGCTTAAGTGTCTTGTATGTGAAGTGAGGATCGGTTTTGAGGATACGCTTGGGATGTTGCCGCATTAAAAACCTTTTACTAAGGAAAACCCTTTGGGAAAAAACGTAGTAAGGGAAAAGAGTGCAACGCGTATAAGGATTTGGAATTGACTTTCCGAAAAACTGTTCGAGTTAAGTTCTTCCAAAAAGATTTTTCCGAAAAACTGTTTAAGTTAAGTTTTTCGTAGAAGTTTCTCCGAAGAACTGTTTTAAGTTAAGTTTTTCTTTAGAAGTTTATCTGAAAAACTGTTTAAGTTAAGTTTCTCATAGAAGTTTTTTTTTCGAAAAACTGTTTAAGTTTTTTTTTGCGGAAATTTTTCCAACCATTGTTCATGTCCGAATTTTTTTGTAAATTTTTTCCGAGAAACTGTTCATGCTATTTTTTTCGAAAGTTTTCGTAAAAGGATTTCCGAAAAACTGTAAAGGATAAGTTTTTCGGAAGTTTTTCGCGCGAAACCAACTCGTGAACCATGAATATCGAGCTGTCTGCAAGGGATGGGTGTTCATGGGCTGAAATGCTGACTTTGGCCAGCATTTCCTACAGAGCTGGACAGTAGGTAGCATGCTGACCGTCCAGCTCGGCCAGTTTTGGCTTGTGAGCATCTTCCTTTAAAAGCTCTAAGTGTTTCGTAAAAATTTTTCGGAAAGACTGTTTAGGATAAGTTTTTCGGAATTTTTAATAAAGTTTTTCCGGAAAACTGTTCAGGATAAGTTTTTTGGAGGTTTAGTAAAGTTTTCACAGAAAAACAGTTCAAAATAAGTTTTTCCGAGAATTTTCGTATGAAAACACCTTGCCTACCAGGTCTACCGAGCTGGATGGCAGGAAGGAGCATTTATGTGCTGAATGCTGACTTTGGCCTGCATTTTCTACCGAACTGGACAGTAGGCAGCATGCTGACCGTCCATCTCGGCCAGTTTTGGCTTATGAGCCTCTTCCTTTGAAAACTCTAAGTGTTTCCGGAGATTTTTCGAAAGACTGTTTAGGATAAGCTTTTCGGAATTTTTAATAAAGTTTTTTACGGAAAACTGTTCAAGATAAGTTTTTTGGAAGTTTAGTAAAGTTTTCACGGAAAACTGTTCAAGATAAGTTTTTCCGAGAATTTTCGTATGAAAACACCTTGCCCACCAAATCTACCGAACTGGATGGCAGGTAGGAGCATTCATGTGCTGAATGCAGACTTTGCAAGCAGTTTGTACCGAGCTGGACAGCAGGCAGCATGCTGACCGTCCAGCTCGGCCAGTTTTTGCTTGTATGTTATCTCCTTGAAAACTTCTAAGTGTTTCTGGAGATTTTTCGTAAAAGTTTTTCCGAAAAACTGTTTAGGATAAATTTTTCGAAATTTTTTAATAGTTTTTTCGGAAAACTATTGAAGATAAGTTTTTCGGATTTTAATAAAGTTTTACGAAAAACTGTTCAAGATAAGTTTTTCCTAGAATTTTCGTACGAAACGAACTTGCCCACCAAGTCTACCGAGCTGGTCAACAGGAAGGAGCTTTTATGTGCTGAATGCTGATTTTGGCAAGCATTTTCTACCGAGCTGGACGGTAGGCAGCATGCTGACCGTCCATCTCGGCCAGCTTTGGCTTGTGTGCCTCTCCTTTTTGATTCCTTATTCTTTCGGGAAAAACTTAAGTGTTTCCGGAATTCTTTTTGGAATAAGGAAATTGTTTGTTTCCCTTTTTTTATATAACGGTACCCACGTTTCTTTTCTATAAATAGGCCTCTACCCTTCCTTACTTCTCATAACTTCTAATTCTTGTTTTTTTTAGAAAGAGCTCTGCCTTCTCTCTACTTTCTCTCTCTAGAAATTGTTCTTGTGTTCTTGAGTGTTTTTGAGTGTTCTTGAGGGTCATGGATTTTCGTGAGAGATTGTTGGCCAATGCGAGGAAATCCTTTCTTCCTCCTGCTGCGTCTCCGGGTACCTCCCCTCACGCTGAGGAACCGATGATCCATGCTTTGACTGAGATGGACATCGATGATATGGAAGGGACTTCGGGTGGTCCCGAGCCGCTAGTGACCTTCCCTGACGAGGAAAGGGCTATTGTCGAGGTAGCCGTAGATGTTGAGGGGGGGAGATGACAACGTTCCTCATGCGCCAGTCCGAGCAATGCTTCCCCCGCCTCCTCCGATTCGTAAGCAGATTGTTTCCTGCCTTGCTGCTGCTTCGAGCGGACTGAATGATGCTTGGAAGCCTCGGGAGATGAAGAGGAGCACACCCCTTCCTAAGAAGGGCGGTGCTCGCAGTAGTCCTAGCGAGGAGAAGCTGAAAAGTCCAGCTCAGCCAACTCCTTCTCTAGAGAAGAAGGGAAGAATCAACAAGGTGATGATTGATGAGTCGAAGAATTATTCTCGGAGCACAGTGCATTGCGTGGACCTTGTCTCAAAGATCAAGGATCCTGAAGATCGCCCCATCCGCATTGAGACTTTGAATGCCCAGAAGGCATACTCTGATTTTACACAGTGCTCTATGAAGGTAAGTACTTTTTCTGTTAGTTGATGCAATGTAGTGCCCTGATCTTTGCATGCTGATTATCCGTTCGTTTTTTGCAGCTCATGTCCTTGTTTAACAAGGAAGTGCATGATTGCGAGGAAGAGATCTACAAGGCAGGACGCAAGGAGATTAATGCCAAACATGAGCAAGATTGTCTCTGGGAAAAGCTGGACGCCTTAACCCTCGAGTATGAGGAGAAGATGATGAAGCTTGGTAAGGAGGTGGCTGATGCGAACGAGGACGCAAATGCTAATGTTCTTTGTGCCTCTCGTCTAGCCAACTCTAGTGATGAGTTTACAGCCCAAGTCAAGGAGTTGGAAGACAAGCTTGCGGAGAAGGATGCTGCCTTCAGGGCGAAGAACAAGAGAGCTTGGCGCGATGGGTTCAAGGCAGCCATGGACAAGAGCCGATCTCGTGAGGACAAGGCTCTGGCCTTAATCGATCGATTGGTTTCGAGTCGCGATTCCGAGTCTTGCTATGTGATGGGTTCGTGAAACTCTGTTGTGATTGAAATTTTTAAAAGGAATGATCCCAAGGAGATACCAGACGAGCGTGAGAAGAACCAAAAGTTGAAGGCAGATTTTAGCGGCTTTGAGGGTGCTGTAGATCGTGTGATCGATGAGCGTCGTGGATGCCTTGCTCCATCTTCCGGATCTTCAGCTTCGGCTTCTCGTTCCTGCGGAGATGTTTCCCTTGACAGCTCGGCCATGGAGGTTGGCATTTCGGATTTCGCAGGGACCAACGTGGGCGTTGAAGGCCTTAGTGAGATGGTCGCTGAGAAAACTGCGGAGGAGAGCCATGCTTAGATCCCTTCCTCCTTTATCCTTTATTGTTTTAGTTCTTTGCTGCTGGGTCCTTTGAGGCCCATGCTATGACTTTGGCCGGGCTTTGTCCCGATGGCTGTATTTGAACCTTTTTCATTTGATGCATTTCAGACTTTCGTCTTTATGATTTCTATGCATGCTTAAGGTTAATTTTTGCTCATTTTTGGTTAGAGCATGATGAAATTTGGTATGTTATGCTGTTGGGGAGTACAGTAGCTCGGAGTTTAGTACTTACTCATGGTTCCTTAGCATTACAAAATGCTTAGAAACATTGTAGGAGTTTCTTTTTAGCGTTGATATTTCGTCAGTGGATACTTGTCACACCTTTGTTTATACGAGAATTTTGTTTGCGTTTTTGTTAGAGTGTTTAAGGAGTTCATGCCAGCGCTGCTTAGAAACGTTTTGGCTGGGCTTATGATATGTTAACGTTCAGAGAACTAAGCTATGCATCTGTCTGGTTTTAGGGGTTGCGCTATTTCGACTTATCTCCCTGTTTTTCGAGTTTTTCGTAACACTTTACAATCTCGTCTAGTAGTATTCTATATTGTTTTTCCGAGATGCTAAAGACCAGTGTGCCAAGTTGGGCGCTTACTGGGTTGGCGAGTTTGCAATGAGGATTAAGGTAGTGCGAGTCTTCACTTGCTGGCATGCCCCTCTCAAAGTCAAACTTGAGTACATCGTCCAGGATATACCTCTCGGATGTTAAGTTAGGATATACCCAACCTGATTTATATAGCGCGCTGTTATATCCGTGTACGGATGTGGTCGAACCTGTATCCGTATAGAACATTGGTTAAGTCCTTAGAAGGAGAATAAATCGTGTCTGTTGTGGCCAGCAACAAACGAGTGTTTTTAAAAAGAGTTAGACTTGCGCAAATCGTTTTGAAAAATGTTTTTTTTTTAATTGTTTGAAAAAGAATGTAAGAGAAGTTGTGTGGATGTGCTCTAGGATTTTTCGGAATTACTTCGGAAAAATCAATGTTTGGAGCTGTTAGGAGATAGAGTTTCCGGAATGTTTCTCGGGAAAACTTGAGTATGGAGACATTTTCCGAGTGCAGGAGTGGCTATGTATGCACTCCCACTCCCCCGAAAAACTTTTTGTTCTTTTTGTTTTAGTAGCTGGACATATCATGAGACAAGTTGCCTACGTACCCCAATGCTAAGGGATCAAGCCAGTTCGTAGTTCGTTAGTAGTAGAGCACTAGTAGTAGTACTTCTTGAGATGCATTGCATTCCAGCTTCGGATGACTGGAGAATCGTCGTCGTAGGCGAGTTCGTATGCTCCTGGCCTAACAACTTTCGTGATTTTGTAGGGGCCTTCCCAGTTTGCGCCTAGTTGTCCAGCGTTCTTTTCCTGGGTGTTTTGAAAGAATTTTCGAAGAACAAGATCACCTTCTTTGAATCTCCGATTACGAACTTTGGAGTTGTAGTATTTGGCGGCTGCCTGTTGGCAGCTCTGCACTCGGAGTAAGGCTTGATCTCTCCTTTCGTTAATAAGATCAAGTTCGTCCAGGAGCATTGCTTGATTGGTCTCTTCTTGTTCTAGGAGAAGAGTTCGGCGAACTCCGGGAAATTCAACCTCTGGAGGAATTACGCACTCCATCCCGTAAACTAATGCGAAAGGAGTCTCCCCAGTTACCTTTCTACGCGTGGTCCGATGTGACCCGAGCACACCTTCGAGTTCGTCAGCCCATCTGCCTTTCTTTTCGTCCAGCCTTTTCTTTAACCTATTAAGGATTGTTTTGTTAGCTGCTTCTGCTTGGCCGTTTCCTTGTGGATACCTCGGAGTTGAAAAACTCAGACGTATCTTCCACTTTTCACAGAATGATACGAAGCGGTTGTAGATGAACTGAGAACCATTGTCGGTTACAATTTCGTATGGGACTCCATGTCTAAAGATAATGTTTTTCCATACGAAATTTTGGACTTGAGCATCTTTGATGCCAGCGTAGGAGTCGGTTTCAATCTATTTGGAGAAGTAATCAGTTAGGACGAGCAAATACTTCTTTTGCTTTGATTTATGCATGGGTCTAACGATATCCATTGAGCAGCGCATGAATGGCTATGGAGAGGAAATCGATGATAGGATTTCGGCTGGTTGGCGTATTGTCGGAGCGTGGCGTTGGCACTTCTCGCATTTTGTAGGGAAGTTTTTGCAATCTTTAATCATTGTTGGCCAGAAGTATCCATGCCTTTTGATTTCGATGGCGAGTGCTCTTCCCCCTTAGTGGTTTCCACATGACCCTCTATGAACTTCTTGCATGATTTTTCGGGCTTGGCTGCCCTCTACGCAGGTCATAAAGGGACCAGAATGTCTCCACTTGAGGAGGTTTCCATCTAAAAGGACAAAGCGTGCTGCTTGTGCTTTCAGTTTTCGTGCTGCCCATTTCTCTGAGGGGAGATCTCCGTCTGCGATGTAGAGACGAATCTCCTTCTTGAGCATGCTCCCATTTGAATCCTATGTCTTTCTTGATGATCTCCGTGAGTGGTGCAGCAATAGTGCTGAAGTCTTTGACAAAACGTCTGTAGAATCCAGAAAGTCCATGAATGCTCCTCACTTTTCCTACTATTTTTGGACTTGGCCATTCTCTAATAACTTTAACTTTCTCCTCGTCCACCTTAACACCATCTGCACTTACAATGAAACCCAAAAATGATAGATTATCTGTGCAAAAAGTGCACTTCTTCAAGTTGGCAAATACCCTTTCCTTTCTCAGAACACTTAGAACATATTCAAGGTGATTAACATGTTCAGACAAGCTTTTGCTGTAGACTAAAATGTCATCAAAGTAAACTACAACAAAATGTCCAATAAAAGCTCTAAGAACATGATTCATTAGTCGCATGAATGTACTAGGTGCATTTCTTAAACCAAATGGCATAACTAACCATTCATAAAGTCCATGCTTAGTCTTAAATGCAGTTTTCCATTCATCTCTTTCTTTCATTCTAATTTGATAATATCCACTTTTCAAATCAATCTTAGAAAATATGCTAGAACCATGCAATTCATCAAGCATATCATCTAATCTAGGGATAGGGTGTCAATACGTCATTGTGAAATTGTTGGTAGCTCTGTAATCAACACACATGCGCCAACTACCATCCTTTTTTGGTACAAGTAGGACTGGTACAACACAATGGCTCATGTTTTCTCTGATATGTCCTTTCTTCATAAACTCATCAACTTGTCATTGCAATTCTTTGGTCTCCACCGGGTTAATTCTATAAGCTGGACGGTTTGGTAATGTTGCTCTTGGTGTGAAGTCGATCTGGTGTTCAATGCCACGAACTGGTGATAGTCCAATGGGGTTGTCTTCAGGAAACACATCACTAAATCCCTGAAAACGGTTAGATATCTCACTCGGCAGTGCCAGTGCATTGTTCGGAAGGGCTTCATCAAAAACAAGCAATATAGCTAATTGGTTTGAAATTAAAGCCTTCATGACATCTTTTGCTTTGATCAGTGCACATGAGATGGATTACAAGTCGACAAGGATGAATCAGAGATTGAAGAGTGTTATTTGGTTGAAAGAGATGCATTGAATCGCCGTAGGAAGCTGCAAAGGTGAAATCAGGATGCAGAGTTTCAGGATTCATGGACTGAATCGTCATAGGAGAATCAAAAGACCAGAGGAACTTCAACTGATCATCGAGGAAACTGCATAGAAGAAATCGTTAAATCAAAAGTGATAAAGTCACAAGATTCTCAGAGACATGGAAGAGAAAAGATGAGGAGGAGATGATTAAGGTTCAATGGGTTACCTGAAATCATCAGAATAACAGAGAAGACAAAGGAGATTGTTGGATAAAGTGTTACCAAGAAGAACTGTGAGTCGTCGGAAAAGATGACCAGAAGATGCGTGGATAAATCGGAAAGGATTGAATCCAATGAATCCAAATAAGAAGATAACTTCTGGAGGTTGTCGGGAACAAATAGATCCAATGATGAAGGATGCTCGAGTCGCCGGAGGGTTCCGCAGAAGGAGGTGCTGTGAGGATCGAAAACAAAGCCACCAGAGATTATCGGAACTCTTTTCGGAGTTGGACTAATTCATCACCATCGAAAAGAGTAACTTCGAGGTTAAATGATTCATGACATGCAGAAGCTTCACAAGCTTCAGAGAGAATCGATGGTGCAGTGATTAGTGGTAATTGCCGTAATTGATCGAGATATCTCTGAATTGTTTTATGTGAAAGAGGAAATAAGATTTTTGCTCTTTTGTGTTTCATCGAGGAAGATGGTTAAAGCCCACGGTGGAATTTGTGAAGCATATGGACATTAATCATGCTCAAATCCAATTTGCTTAGTTCACGTGTTATTGCCTTTGCTAAGTATAGCATATAAGTCAAAAAGGAATAAGGTGATAAAGACAAAGTCCAAAAGGTGGCTATATAGGGAGGACGTGTTCGAGACCTAAAGATCATCCGTAGAAAGAGAAATATTAAGAGAACAGAGACAGAGTGAAGAGAGAAATCAAAGAGAGTTAGATTTTTTAGAGTTTCTATATTTTTCTTCTCTAATCTTCTTTGTTAAACCAAATCTTTTTTCTTTTCTAATCTTTTTTGTTAAAACATATCTGTAACAACAAGAGAAAAACTCTATTAGTGTCTTTTAATAATCATTTGATTTGATAGTGGAAGTTGTGGGAGACAGATCCCATCCGAGAGATACCTCACAGAAACTCGGTGATTAAATTATTTTGTGTCTTTATGTTTCTTGTTCATGTTAATATCCAGCTCGGCATTCTTTCCAGCCAGAAATGCCGAGCTGGCTGACATTTCCCTGAATGTCCAATTGATTGTCCTATTTTCCGAGCGGTTTGTCCGAAAAACCGACAAGAGTCGCGATTCTTTTGACAGAATGTTGTCAGCTCGGCATTTTGGGGATGATCTGACCAGATCGGCATTCTGTCCAGTCAGAAATGCTGAGCTGGCTGACATTCCCTTGAATGTCTAGCTGAACGTCCTGTTTTCCGAGCGGTTTGTCCAAAAAACCGTAAAAGTCGCGATTCTTCGAGCAAAATGCTGTCAGCTCGGCATTGAGGTTGCTCACCTCGGCATTTTAGTCAGTAAGAGATGCCGATCTGATTGGTTCCCTGAAAATGCTGAGCTGGTTGCTTCCTCCTGTCCCATTGGTGCCAAAATACCCAGTTGGACAGCAACGAACGGGAAGCATGGTATCTTCTTCTTGCAGGATGCCAAGCTGGATGGTGCTCAGCAATTAGGTCGGCATTTTTCCTCTCCAAAATGCCGAGCTGGCTTCCTCCTTCCAAGATGCTGAGCTGAGCGCATTCAGCGAGCCGTCGGAAGATCCCATCCAGTACCAAATGCCGAGCTGGTGGAAAGGGATGGCCAGTTCGGGATTTCCTATCACCAAGGAATGCTGAGCTGGATGATATCTTGCATCATGTCCAATCTTGCTTCTTTCTTCGTCTTCGGGAGCTTTCCGCGAACTTATCTATGTTTTCGTAGAAGTTTAATCAAACCGAGGAAACTGTTAAACCAGAAGGCTAAGGATGAAAGTTGGGCCGAGCTGGTGGAAAGACTGACCTAAAGCCTAAACCGACCCACCGAAGATTATGGAAGATTCTCGAGGAATTAATGGAAAGATAGTTGAAAAAAAAAAAATGCAAGTCCCACATCGAAATTTTGGCTGCGTATCACTTAAAGTTGTCTAGTATAAATATATACTGATTTTTACTCTTGTAACACAATCTCACACATCTTGAACACATCATCACACATCTAGCAGTAAAATCAGCAATATTCTCTTTTCGATTTCTTATTTCCTTTTTCAGTTTTGCCCTAGTTCCCTTTTCCGATATCTTATTCTTATTTTCGTCGTTTTACCCAAAATTCTCGTTTCCTCACATCAACAACTTTCCACAAATACATTGAGGTGAATTTCGGTTCCCACAGGTTTAATCGTTAAAGCAAAGTTTCCTATAAGTTTTAGAATCAAGTTGATTAAGTAAGTGTTGTGGATCTTGGTTTGAAATCAGTAGAGTCATCATTTTTCATATAGGAAAATTGTTTGACGAAGGTTTTGTATCCAAATTTTCAAAGCTTTTTCGTTGATTTTAATTCAGTCACAGAATTGAAGATCCCCTTCATTATCAATGGTGGTTTAGATGGAAGGGGTATGCAAGTGGAGTTAACGGAGAACGGATTTTGAACTGTGGAGTTTTTAATTCTAGTTAGACGTAGCGTTTGATCGGTGTTAACTCCAGCGATAACCCATCTCTCTCTTCCTTTCGAACAACACGTCAATCTTATGCAGTGGATACATCCTATTATCTATACTAATATTATTTCTAAGGTACATTTTAAAAAATATTTCAAAAACCTTTTATTTATAATTATGCCATTATTTTTGTTTGGCAATACATTTTATGGTAATCATTACATTTTATTCTAATATTTACTGTTTTCTAACTACCAAAATTTAGGAGAGATTCTAAGATTTTATTCTAAAGTTTTAGGATTTTAGTTTCCAAAATTATAGACCAGTTAAAAACAAACAAAATAACAAAAGGGCAATTCTCTAAAATATCGCTATTTTAAGTTTTTGTGACATAAATGTTTCAGGAAAGAACATATGACAAAAATGTTTCTTTAATTAACAAAAAAGACTATTTTACCCTCCTCAACAATCTCCCCCATCAAAACAAAACCCCCGACGAAGCTTGAAAACAAAAACCGAGAACCCCGATGATAACTCGCTAGTATCCGTCACTATTCACCGCCGTTGCCAGAATCGAGACGTCGTTGCCGGAATCGAGTCGTTGTTACCAGAATTGAGTCACCGTTGCGGTAATCGAGTCGCCGTTGCCGAAATCGAGTTGCGGTTGCCGGGATTGCCCTAATCTCAAATTAAGGTTCTTCAATCTCTTTCTCAAATCTTTTTTTGTTCGAATCTAAAGCTAATTTCTCTGTATCCTTGTAATTCTTGTTGTTGTTGTTGTTGTTTCCCTCTGTGAATACATATCAACCGAGTCAGTGTTTGTGTGCTTGTTTCTGGCTGTACTTGTGTGTTCTTTCTACGAGAGTTTCTTCTAAGTGTCAAGACTATTATTCAAGTTATTTCTTCTATTGAGTTATTTCCATGTTGTTCGTGTCCATACCTGACGAATACAAACAGTAAACTTTTAATCACAAGATTCGAACTTTCGATTGTTTACATCTCACACTTGTTTGTTAAAGTTTCACTTGTCTCACCTGTTAGTTTTTTTAGGAAACATTTGTTATTATTCAGGAAGGTCTTACTAAACTTCCATCACAATATTCCAACATTCGATTGTTTACATCTCATACTTGTTTTTTGAAGTGATATAGGCACGGATCTGTGAATGGAATGGAAGCCTTGCTGCTAGTCGTGTGACTCTCTCAACAAGAACAAGATTGGAGGCGGTGGGGAAGTGAATGGGACTTGATCAGTTGGTTGTGTAACTCTCTCTGATTAAGCCAAGGGATGGGATGCACGAAATGGAAGCGAGGGTTGCCACAAAGCCCTATGGACTGACCTTTGATATAACCGTTAAGAGATGGATCAAACACCAGCTCTCAAAAGAAGGATCAAACACCAACTCTAGGATGAATTCACGGGAATTCTTTGACAAGTCTATTGCTTGAAGAAGTGAGGGTTTTCTTATTAATCAATGGTAAAAGATACACGGCTGCTATAAGGGCCTTATAAACAAACCAATGCAGCTTTGCCTTTCTAGGGGTCTTGAAGCAAATACAATAAATGACTCTAAATGCTGGGACTCTAAAAGAAGTAAGTACAGATTCGTGCATTAACTAAAAAGATTTCAAAAACTTAAACTATGAATGGAACCTGCAAAACAAGCCAAAGACAGAAAACCAAATTAGTTAAGTGAATAATGGTATTCATTAGCTTACTTTGGCAGATTGTTTTGTGGCCGTTGTGAACTTGGACAGCTAGGATGGACTTGATGAGTTAAGTGGCCGTAATGCTGAATAAGGAAGCCTCCTTGTTGTATTGAATGAGAGGCAGCTCTTCGGTCGGTCCAACTTGTATAACATATACTTCATCTTCATTAGTCTCTTCCTTGTTCCCTTCTTGAACCGTGGCCTTGAAGCTTGATGGTCTGAGGTCTTCTTGCTCGTGAATACTAAGCAAAGCTTCAATAGCTTGGTTGAACTCCTCACGCATGACCCTAGTTCCTGATCTTGTTCTTGGTCCTTGTCTCACGGCTGGTATGGGTGGCACTTCTTGTTCCATGCCCTCATCATGAAGTTTCACTTACTGGTTTATGACTTGATTTCTCATAAAGATATAAACTTTATGTCTCACCTGTTAGTTTTTTAGGAAACCTTTGTTAGTATTCAGGAAGGTCTTACTAAACTTTCATCACAAGATTCCAACTTTCGATTGTTTACATCTCATACTTGTTTGTTGAAGTTTTACTTATTGGTTTATGACTTGATTTCTCATAAAGATATAAACTTTATGTCTCACCTGTTAGTGTTTTAGGAAACTTTTGTTAGTATTCAGGAAGGTCTTACTAAACTTTCATCACAAGATTCCAACTTTCGATTGTTTACATCTCATACTTGTTTGTTAAAGTTTCACTTATTGGTTTATGACTTGATTTCTCCTAAAGATATAAACTTTATGTCTCACCTGTTAGTGTTTTAGGAAACTTTTGTTAGTATTCAGGAAGGTCTTACTGAAACTTGTTTCTTCAACTTTTGACAAGTTTTCAGGTGCGCAATGGGGGAAACTGAAACGATTAAGATACCAGCCTTAAGATACAACATCGGAGAGGAGCCTTCACAACTTGTAGTTGTTAATCAGGTATCCTCGTTGAAGCATGTGGACATTGTGAAAGACATCCTTAAGGATCAGTTTGCTAGGTGTAGGGATACTTTTTAGGCACAGTTATCAAGGTAGCAGAACGGAAGTTGCAGTTTTCAGGGAAACTGGCACACTTTGTGTTTACGAGGCAGCTCTTAACGGTGAAAGAGAATAAACTCTGATTCCATTTTGCAGGTCAGCCCATGAGATTCTCTATCAGAGAATTTCACATGGTAACTGGCTTCAGGTGTAGGGAGAGTGCCCCTGTCAACAGCAGTAGCAAAGCTTTGAAATTCCCCAACAGTTTAATGAGCGGATCTCATAGTCTGAATGACTTGGAAGTGGCTTTGAAGAGTCTCAGTGAAGAAAAGGTTGAGGACAGGTTTGCTCTAGGAATGCTTCTGTTAGTTGAAGCCATTTTCTTGAACAAATATCAAAGCTATAAATTCCCTGTGGAGAATGTTCAGAGAGCTCAGAATTTAGATAATTTGTTAGATTATTCATGGGGTAAGGAAGCGTATGAGTTATTGCTGAGATCTGTTCAAAAGGTCTGTAGTAAAGATAAGCTGGAAAAATCAAAGTTTGACTGCATGGCTTCCCATTGGCCATCCATCTGTGGATATTGGCTTCGGTTCCACTTCTAGAAACGGCTTTCAGCAAATTTGACAAGCCTCTGATCAATAAAACTTGGGTTTCATTGAGGATTTTGGACGTTAGTTCTCCAAAGACATTTGCTATCAGAGACATTGAAGCATCATCCAATGTAACATTTTCAATGTTTTCATTTTCATTAAGTTCTGGAAATGTTAACATATATTTAGGAAGGCCTTCCTAAAACACAAAAATGTGAAAATGTTTAACAACTAGTTAATGTATTGCAGGTAAAGGTGACTTGCGTCCTCCCAGCCATTGAAGGTGACGAGGAAGACAATGTTTATATGGATGATAAAGATGATTCAGACTTGGATGACATGGCCAAACTCGTTGGAGATGGCTACAGAGTTAAACCTGAAGATTGGAAGAATGAGCAAATACATGCCTACACTGCTCTTGAAGAAATAGCGTAGAATAAAGGAAAGTATGGAGGTGGTGAAAAGGGTCAGATTCTGTATCAACCAAACTTGACAAAATCTTTGAGTTAGTAACTGAAGGATCCAAGCGCCTCTCCAGAATCGAAGAGCTGGTGGGTATAAACAGTGAGGTAAAAGAATGATTTTTTAAAAAGTATGGTAGCTTTTTTACTGTTTTTGGAACTCCTTCCTATTTATGTCCATTTAGTAAACTTAATGATGCATATAATTATTGTAATGTTTTGCAGAAAGTAAGCCAGTATGAAACACAACCAGCTGGAGAGGATTTGAACACGAGATCAAGAAGTGTTGAGGTATTAGATTAATGTTATAGAAAAATTAGGGTAGATTTCTTACATTTTTATGAAGGCCTTCCTGAATTTCTAAAGTGATACATCAAAATGTTGTTGTATTATTCAGGGTGATGACAGTGATGAATCAAGCAGTGAGAAAGAGTAAACGACCAAACAAGCAGTGAGGAGGTAAATAGATTAGTATTTCAAAAATTTGGTATAGTTCTTACATTATTATAATTACTTTACTGACTCATGAAAATGAAGTCTTTCGCAGAGAGATCACGTTGATGAAACCCCACCACAAGAAGACGATGACGCCATGTCGACTAATAGTAATGTAAGATTTGTGTTGAATAACATTAAGGAAGCTTTCATTCATTTTTAGGAATCCATTCCCCTGAAAGTTTTTTTTTTTTTCAGTCTGAAGAAGAAGACCAAAACAACTTTTGTGTAGTGCCTTATGTACCATCTACAACCAAACGAAAAGAACTGTGGACTGATTACAATCTAACAGAAAACGTGGAGATTTACTATGAAGAAAAATGGCAAAAAGGGTTTGTCAGGATGCTGAGGGACAATGGGATAATGTCTGTACAACTTGAAGACACCATGGAGATTAAAGAATTCGCTTTTTCTAAGATACACAAGACATCTGAGAATATTCAATGTGAAGAGGATCCAGCTGAACCGCAGCAGAAAAGTAGATAACCTCAAGAGGTATAGTTTTGCTTGTGATTGATGATTCTTCTTTTCTATTAAAAAAAATCAACCTGGTTGATTGTTTAATGTTTACACTCACAGGGGCAGAAATACCCAATGGTTGAAGATGCTGATAATCTTGAAGAAATATTTGCTTCACCCCTTGAACAGGCTCCACTTGAACGTGAAAAGCATACATATGTTGTTTGTCAATCTAAAGAAGCGACATCAAATGATGTTGAACAACCTGCACAGCAGAAAAGTGGAGAACCTCAAGAGGTATCGTTTTGCTTGTGATTGATGATTCATCTTTTGTATAAAAAAAAAATTAACCTGCTTGATCGTTTAATGTTTACACACACAGGGGGAGAAAGACCCAATTGATGAAGATGCTGATAATCGTGAAAAAAATATTTGCTTCACTCCTTGAACAGGCTCCACTTGAACGTGAAAAGCAGACAGATATTGTTTGTCAATCTAAAGAAGCGGTATCAAATGATTTTGAATAACCTGCACAGCCGAAGAGTGGAGAACCTCAAAAGGTATCGTCTTGTTGTGATTGATTGTCTTATAATTTAACTTTTTGGAAGGGTTTCCCGAAAAGAGAGAAAACGTTACTAATTAATTGTGCAACCAATATTCTTTGTCATAGGGGGACAAAAGAAGATGGGCTAAATGACTCAATGGATGAAGATGTTGATAATGTAGAAACAGCTCCACTTTAACCTAAAGAGGTATCGTGTTGTTGTGATTGATTGTCTTATAATTTAACTTTTTTGAAGGGTTTCCCGAAAAGAGAGAAAACGTTTCTAATTAATTGTGCAACCAATATTATTTGTCACAGGGGGACAAAGAAGATGGGCGGAATGACTCAATGGATGAAGATGCTGACAATGTAGAAACAGCTCCACTTGAACCTAAAGAGGTATCGTCTTGTTGTGATTGATTGTCTTATAATTTAACTTATTGGAAGGGTTTCCCGAAAAGAGAGAAAACGTTACTAATTAATTGTGCAACCAATATTATTTGTCACAAGAGGACAAAGATGCACTTGAAGAGGCTCTACTTGAACATGAAGATGAAGTACACCATGCTGAGAAAATTCAAAGTGAAGATGAAGAGAATCCAGCTGAAGAAGCTCCGCATGAACCTGAAGAGGTATCATTAATTTTGCTTTTTTTTCATTAGTTTAATAGTTTAGGATGGCATTACTAAATAAACACAAAATCTTCCCAAATATAATAATGTTTTTATAGGGGGACAAAGAACAAGAAAATGGAGATTACTCAAGAAAAGTTGTTTCGAATATCCTTTCTGAATTATTAAGAGAATAGGTAAAAGACACTTATGATCGTTTTATTTTTGATTTCGTGTAGATGAAATGTCTTAGTAATTCCACACCTTCAGTTACTCTCGCAGGAAGAAAACAAATAAGATGAACAAGGAAATGTCTTATAAAAGCTGGCGAACGAACAAACTCTGGTTGAACATAGTGTAAATGATATTAAGGTATTTATAGCCTATTTAATTTTGATTTAAGAAGGCTTTACTAAAATAGACAAAAATATTCTTAAAATTTGATTCATTTGTCAAGAAAACCAAGAACTTCGAAGTGATACACCACCTTTGACTCAAATCATTTCTTCAAATGAGGCAAAGCAAGCCGATGTCACACAATCTTTGACTCAAGGGTTGACTCAACCCAGTCCTGCGAATGAGACACAACAAGCTAATGTCACACAACCTTTGACTCAAGTGTTGACTCAGGATATGACAGAAGATTTGACTCAGGTTCAGACTCAATACATGACACCTGAGGATAATATACAGCTGCAAAGTTCTCAAAAAGTTGATGAGGTATCGTATTTCTTCTGATTTATGATTGGTTTTCGTTTTTTGTAAGGTCTTCCGGAAAAGTAGGAAAACGTTACTAAATGATTGTGTAAACAATTGTCTTTGTCACAGGGGGACAAAGAAGATAGGATTAACGACCCAATGGAAGAAAATGCTGAGAATGTTGAAAATGCTGAGAATCTAGAAACAGCTCAGACAAATACTCCAGTTGGATCTCAAGAGGTATCAGTAGTTTGCATTTGTGATTGGTTGTAAATATAATTTCTGAAAACAGAAAACATGTTCATCAATTTTTATTTTTATTCTTGCATGATAAGATATGCACTAAAGTGTACAAGAGGATTAAAGTGGATGTTAGAAACGTAGAGATTGAAAAAGAAGAAAACAAAGAAACCCCTGAAATGAATAAAGAGGTATATTCCTGGAAACTCAACCTTCTTTTTATAACGGTAGAGTTTTTTCGATTCTTTAATTGTGTATCCTACTTGAAATGTTTTCGAAAACCAATACTTAATTTCATAATACATTTGTAATTGATAGAAGGGGAAAGGTGTTGCTATTGATAAAAAGAGGAAAGCTGCTTTGGCAGCTGGGAAAGGGAAAGACGATGAGGTAATCTTGGCTTTGGATTTACTAGTTATTCAACTGCGTTATTTAGGAAAGAATCCTAAAAATATCTGAAAATATACATTGTGATTTATTTCAGGGGAAAGCTGCTAAAGTTGTTAAGAAAAGAAAAACAGCTGCTATGGGTGGTAACTCAGAATTCCTAAGAAGAAGTGACCGCGAGCCAAAAAAATCTAGAGACACAAAAACACCATTCAAGTCTGAGAGAAACTCAGCGTTAACCATAACACCTGAGGTTACCCCAGAGGTAATCCATTTGCCATACCTTCACTCCCTTGATACTCTAAATTTGAAGAGTGGGTTTCTTTAGAAGAAAAAAGGTTACTACTTTGTTGAAAAAATGTTAATGTGTATATTTATTTTATTGTAATTTAGATGCTCAATTCTTTTCATTTGAAAAAACACAATTATGACAGGCCGCTGCTGATTGCGGATGAACAAGTAAGGAAACATTTTCTTATGGAAATGGATGATGTAGAAAAGATGTTCACTTATGAGGTAAAAATAACTTACACAATCCTTCATTCTTGTATATGTACAATGAGAATTTGGAAATGTTTCACGAAACCAATGTTTAGTATTTTAGGAACATATTGTTGGAATCTAGGACAAATTTAGGAAACCAATGTTAGCAATTAGGAATGCTTTGCTGAAAATGCTTTTGTGATGTTATGAGATACAAAAAAATGGATGATTTTTTTAGATAGTAAGTATTTATACAAAATTTGAAAAAAAAAATGTTTCTTCAACTTTGAATTTTTTATTGCAGCACATAGATGTTTGACTTCAGATGCTTCAGGCAAGAAGAAACAGGAATGCAGCTTGGTATCGTAACAACCGGCTGCCAAAATCATGCTTTGTACGGGCAAGTATCTTCAGAAACCTGATCTGTTTCTACAATTCGTTCAAGAAACCACCACAGCCAAAAAAACAATAATCATTTCCTTCTTAAATGAAAAGACTGGTAAATGGAAAAGAATTTCCAAACAAAAAATGGATGTACAAGGTTGACGTCATCTATGGGACATCGTATGTTGGAAACAGAAACTGCCAACATTGTTTTGGAATGGCAATATACTTGAGAAAGAGACAAGTCACTGTATTTTATTCTGGACATCCCAAAGAAGATATATCTTTTATTCTTACTGGAGCGAATCAAATTGCATGTATATTCAACATCACTTTCTTATATATTTTCAGACAGTGCATGAAAAACATTTCAAAAAAATTGAATTTAGGAAACTATCACTGGTATTTAGGAAAGCCTTACTGAAAATCATTTTTCAACTGGTAGTATTAATGTCTTGCTGGCTATATTCACAGATGATTCCGGCACTAATGTATGAAGCTCAAGGGGAATCGATTGGTTTAGATGATCTAACACTTTTCAAAGTTCAGAAGGCAGAAGGGATCCCAAAGACACATTTGCCAATGAGCCGTGGTGTCTTCATCATCAAAATGTTGGAATGCCACTCAATGGGACTGAAGAACATGTCAAAGATTGCTGATGAGTATGTCCACGACATGAGAACCAAGCTGGCATGTGATATCTTCGAAGAATTTGAAGACACTATGTATACCTGAAGCATTTTTTAAATTGCCAATTTGTAAACTATACTTTGTTTAAAGAAGGCTTTAATATGCATCCAATAACCCATTGCTAAAATATTTTGAAGAATCATTTTTGGAAATTTTCATTGTTAAATTTGGGAAAACTTAGTAAGGAATTGCTAATATTTAGGGAGGCTTTACTAACTCTGTTATCTTATATCTTCAAGGAATTATTAAGGTCTATCAATTAGAAAGAATTAACACATATTAAGGAAGACCTTCCCAAAATCGACAAAATGGTTATACATCGTCCGTTCAATAGGGGTACATGCGTCTTTTTCACTTTTCTGCTTTTTCTCTCAGTTACCAATTTCTCCAGGTTACCAATTATTACCATTAATGACTTTTCACTTTACTCTTTCTCTCCCAGCTACCATTAATGACTTTTTAATTTCTCTCGAAAGCAAAAATTACCAATTTCCCTCAAAAGCAAAAATTACCTACAGCTTGTCACTACGAAAAAACCAACTCCAACTTCCTTCCAAATCCCTCAATTCGAAACTTGAAACTTCCCAATTCCATCGATTTGTCTACAGTTTCACATAAAGAAAAGGTACTCTTCTCTCTCTTCCTCGAATCGACTCTTTCAATTGTTTAGGAAGGCCTTCATTAAGTCCATTTTTTTAATGTTAAATAGGTTTCTTTTCCATAAAAGATTAAGCTTCCTGCTTTGAATTTCGACATTATAGAGCAGCCATTACAAAGAGGCTTTGTTAATCAACCGTCCTCGCTCAAGCATGTCGAGATTGTGAAGGATTTGCTTGGTGACCAACTGTTTGAAAGATGCAAAAATACTTTCATGGGTCCTCTCATCAAAGTAGGTGAAAGGAGACTAATACTTTCATGGGTCCTCTCATCAAAATAGGTGAAAGGAGACTGCATTTTTCTGGGAAAATTGCTCATTGCATCTTTTTCAGAAACCTTGTGACAGTAAAGCAAAATGAGATGTGGTTTCACTTTACAGCGCAACCAATGAGGTTCTCTATTAGGGAATTTCATTTGGTAACAAGACTGAATAGTCGTGAGCAAGCTCCTGTCCAGGCTAAAGGTAGGCCATTCAAATTCTCTCAACATTTACTGAATGGCACTCATTCTCTAAGCGACTTAGAGAATGAGATTCAAAATCTCAGCAGGAATAAAGTTGAAGAAAACTTTGCTTTAGGAATGTGTAACACCCGTCTCATCCACACCCGAGTACGACATGTCACGAACCCTAACTTACTCCACAAGTCTCTCGAATTTAATAAACTTCCTTTTTATTACTTATTTAACCAATAACTCCATTACATCTATAACCGAAATAAAATAAATGTTTAAAATAAAATACAAAAGTTATAAAAACAAATATCATAAAGCACCCGATCTATTGTATGTCCATCTACTCGTCAATCTCTCCTGAAAAGGATAAAAATAGGGGTGAGCAACTGGGGAGTCACTCAGTGAGGTTTGGGATGCTAATCGCACAAAACGCAGTTTCGGTCATAGCACTCCAAACATGGAACAAAGACTAAATATGAATAATCACGACACTTAAAGCACACAAACAGCAACCAATGCCCTACTGACGGTTTAAGTGACCGACGGCACCCTCCCTCCCAGAGGTCTGCATGGAATCAGTGTCCAATGGCACCGCCCGGAGACGATTTATCGATCTCCGAAAGTACCGGATAGAAGATCGACTGAGCTGCCGGTACCGCCTCTCACACAAAACAACAATACTCTCGGAGTCCAACACACTACTCAACACCTCTAACGAATATCCAACTCAACTATTGTATATATATATATATATATATATGTATTTATATATATATATTTATTTACGCAATCAGTGAAATATAATGCATGACCAATTTAGGTATAANCAAAAAAAACTACTTAGACTCAATTAAAGAAAACAGATCACATTTACTACTAAAATCCATTTAAGAAATTCTAGACGAAAGTACGAAATTCTGCGGAATAGCCCTCACCTTAGCCAAACGAATGATAACTGCTACTTCTGGACTTCGGTTGCTAAAACGGATGCTAAATCTGAAATCAGCGCGGAAAATCGAGTGAGAACGGCCTTCGAATATCCGGTCAAAAAGTCAAAGTCAACGGTCTAATACAAAGTCTGGTCAAATTGGTCAACTCAGTCAAACCAGACCTAACGCAGACCGGACCCAGACCCCAAAACCAGAACTGACTAACCGGACTAAACTAAACCGAATAAATCTAGATACTAACTAATTCCGACAACAATGGAAAGAGGAGGGAACGATAAACATACTAAAATACTCAAACGAATTTACTGGAAACTCGCCCAGAAGCTTGCCGGAAACATGCCAGAACTTACCGAAAAATTTCACTAGAAAGATACACCAGTGGTTGGTCGTCGGATAATTCAATAACAACTGACCACTGGGCAAAGCACTGCTTTGTCTTGGTGGAGAGAAAGAGAAAGGATGGGGCTCTTTATATAGAGAAGGAAAGGAGAGGTGAAACCTAGATGTTTCCAATGTGGGAGTTTTTAAGAAAAGAATGTTTTAGGCTTTTTAACTTATTTGGGTTTAAATTGATCCAAAGAAATACTTAAAAAGAAATGGGCTGGGTTATATATTTTGGGTCATTACAATTTTCCCCCACTTACGAGGAATTCGTCCCCGGATTCAATTTCTGATCCGTCTGCTAATATGCTCCTGAAAACGCTATGAATAATCAATCCTCATCTGAGCCTTGGGCTTCCAGGTTTCCTCATGGTTTTTTTTTTTTTTTTACTCTCTCGCCGAAGTCTGAACTTCAAAATCGTATTTCCCTGAATTTTTTTTTTCCGGCTCTCCGCTACTGTTGGTTCGGAGTAGACAACTTTCTACTGACGTCACTCGGCGGCAGCTGAAAAATCTGCTTTTACTCTCTAACAATTTTCCTCCATGCGACTTAAGATTAATGGAAACTCTCATGCTCGTCTAATACCTTGAAAAATGATCAAATCTTCAGCACCCAAATTGTCCACTCTCGCTCTCCAGCAATCCAACTCCACGCATTGTGATGGTAAGAAGCCCGTCCTTAAAATCATATTATGGTATCCATCTCAATCAGTGCCAAATCTCCAATTAACTCACTCGTCCGATGACGACTGGTACATCTCATTAAATGCATGAAGGTATTAACTTTTCTAAACTGGCTGTCTGAATCTGTCTGATATTCGGCTCGAACACACACTGAAATATCCAATACCTAACGAGACTCGACTTCTGAAGCTATCCGTAGCTCCAGTATCCATTAGGGTATAAGGTTCCGCACCCCCAGCAACAACCGATCAAACACAAGTACCTATCGGTGGTTTCCACAATAACAACATATTCAAACATAACAACTCCAATCAAAAACCTCAAAATAATAATCTCAGCTCTCTTGTGGTCTCCAACAACAATACTCGCGGTAATGGTTTGTCGCTTGGGTGGTAGAAGAAACAACCCCTAAACTCTCTGCAGAAAATCCTCAAAAATGTGAACCTAATGACCCCGACTGAAACAACTCCTCGATCCAACTGCTGGTGCTGATGGCAATGTAACCTGATTGATACAAATGGCGCATCCAATACCTTACACTGATTGAAATTCTGATACGACACACCTGTATGCCTGAAAAACGATGTTACGACTCTCCCATAATCATGATGATGACAACAAAAACAATAAGGCTGTACTCCTGATAGATCCAATGACCTGCTATGTCCCAATAAGTCTTCTCAAGCTTTGGCTGAATCACCTCGAAGAGCTTCTATTTCTCCGAGTTACTGCCTTCTGAATGAAATCTTTTTCAACCCAAATAATGAGGCTTGTGTCGACTCGCACGGCACAACGGTTATAAAATATTCACTTGCAGACATTCAAGAACCTCCTGATCAAGTCCATCTCGGCTTATAGACCCCCCAGCAAAACTGCACAGATGACTAACTCATGATTGCACACTTTTGCAAATATATTGATCTCAGAAAGGTGTTCAATGGCTTTCGCATTAGCATTCCTGGTTTCTCGTGGAGAAAATCTCCTGGTCGAGTCCCTCTGAATGTCCTCATATGGTCAACTTGTAACAGTCGCAATTACTCTCAATAACTCACTCCCACCATTGTAGAGCAGTATCTCTCATATATTGAGTAGGTAAATCCAACTGAACTTATCTGGACACCTCATATGATCTAGGTTACGGTTTAACATCTTCTTCCAACTATGTACGGCGGCAGCATCCACAAATTTACTGACCTGATTGAAACCCATCTTCGTAGCTGTTTCATAAAATTCCAATACGTGGCTCCATTTCTCTCTCGAGCAGGTGGCGGTGGTGGTAACGATGGCGGCGGCGCACTCACAGGTATCGATTCCTTTCCAACTGATCTCCTTACCTCTTATGATATCTCTTAAGCTCCTTAATTAATGCTGCATGTTTGCTTGGCGCTAATCCCTGAACATTGGCTGACTTTGCTTAACGAGCGACTGACTTTGCTTAACGAGTGATTGTCTCTGTCTGATGACCAACCTGACGAATAACCTTCTATAAAGGAACCCGAGCATCCTCTGGTGTAACCTACTGCACATACTTCTGAGCGGCTTGCCACATTGCCTCCTGAGCAATCAGTCTGATGGCATCTTGATAAACTTACTGATCATTAGGCTCAACGACTTCAAAATGACGAATGACGGCTGGCCAACAACCCTGACGGTAGAACGGGTAACTTTCCTTGGTGACATCTGAAACGAACAACCTGGTTAGACTTTAGCTGAAACATAGAACTAACGATCAATGGACTAATCGAAAGGGTACTAAATTTTTTTATTATTATTATTATTATTAATTTTTTTTTTTGAAAATACCCTGGTCCTGGTAAACTTTGAAAACATTTGAAAACCTTTGAAAGCCGTTGAAAACCGAATTTCTAACTACTACCCGCCTCCCGCGTCGGCACCGGGATGGCAAACCCACTCTGATACCAAATTGTAACACCCATCTCATCCTCACCCGAGAACCGCATGTCACGAACCCTAACTTACTCCACAAGTCTCTCCAATTTAATAAACTTCCTTTTTATTACTTATTTAACCAATAACTCCATTACATCTATAACCGAAATAAAATAAATGTTTAAAATAAAATATAAAAGTTATAAAAAAAAATATCACAGAGCCCCCGATCCATCGTATGTCCATCTACTTGTCAATCTCTCCTGAAAAGGATAAAAAGAGGGGTGAGCAACTGGGGAGTCACTCAGTGAGGTTTGGGATGCTAATCGCACAAAACGCAGTTTCGGTCATAGCACTCCAAACATGGAACAAAGACTAAATATGANGCTAAAGCATCCAAACAGCAACCAATGCCCTACTGACGGCTTAAGTGACCGACAACACCCTCCCTCCCAGAGGTCTGCATGGAATCAGTTTCCATCAGCACCGCCCGGAAACGATTTATCGATCTCTGAAAGTACCGGACAGCAGATCGACTGAGCTGCCGGTACCGCCTCTCACACAAAACAACAATACTCCCGGATCCAACACACTACTCAACACCTCTAACGACTATCCAACTCAACTATTGTATATATATATATGTGTATTTATATCTATATAAAAGATAACAACTTTAACATTTAGCATACACATACAATTGGGTTGAATTATCTATATTCCTATCTCCAATTTAAAAACAAAACTACATAGAATCAATCAAAGAAAACATATCACATTTACTACTAAAATCCATTTAAGAAATTCTAGACAAAAGTACGAAATTCTGCGGAATAACCCTCACCTTAGCCAAACGAATGATAACTGCTGCTTCTGGACTTTGATTGTTAAAACGGATACTAAATCTGAAATCAGTGCGGAAAATCGAGTGAGAACGGCCTCCGAACGGTAAAAAACAGATATCCGGTCAAAAAGTCAAAGTCAACGGTCTAACACAAAGTCTGGTCAAACTAGTCAACCCAGTCAAACCAGACCTAACGCAGACTGGACCCAGACCCCAAAACCAGAACTGACTAACCTAACCTAATCCGGACTAAAGTAAACCGAAAAAATCTAGATACTAACTAATTCCGACAAGAATGGAAAGAGGAGGGAACGATAAACTTACTAAAAAACTCACAGGAATTTACTGGAAACTCGCCCGGAAGCTTGCCGGAAACTTGCCGGAACTCACTAGAAAAATTCACTAGAAAGATACACCAGTGGTTGGTCGTCGGATAATTCAACAACAACTGACCACTGGCTACAGCACTGCTTTGTCTTGGTGGAGAGAAGGAGAAGGGATGGGACTCCTTATATAGAGAAGGAAAGGAGAGGTGAAACCTAGATGTTTCCAATGGGGGACTTTTTAAGAAAAGAAGGTTTTAGGTTTTTTAACTTATTTGGGCTTAAATTGATCCAAAGAAATACTTAAAAAGAAATGGGCTGGGTTATAGATTTTGGGTCGTTACAATTCTCCCCCACTTACGAGGAATTCGTCCCCGGATTCAATTCCTAATCCGTCTGCTAATATACTCCTGAAAACGCTATGAATAATCAATCCTCATCTGAGCCTCGGGCTTCCAGGTCTCCTCATGATTTTTTTTTTTTTACTCTCTCGCCGAAGTCTGAACTTCAAAATGTTTTTCCTTGAATTTTTTTTTTCCGGCTCTCTACTACTGTTGGTTCGGAGTAGACAACTTTCCTGACATCACTCGGCAGCAGCTGAAAAATCTGCTTTGGCTCTCTAACGATTTTCCTCCATGCGACTTAAGATTAATGCATACTCTCATGCTCGTCTAATACCCTGAAAAATGATCAAATCTTCAGCACCCAAAATGTCCACTGTCGCTCTTCAGCAATCCAACTCCATGCAATGTGATGGTAAGAAGCCCGTCCTTGAAATCATATTATGGTGTCCATCTCAATCAGTGCCAAATCTCCAATTAACTCACTCGTCCGATGACGACTGGTACATCTCAATAAATGCATTAAGCTATTAACTTTTCTAAACTGGCTGTCTTAATCTGTCTGATATTCGGCTCGAACACACACTGAAATATCCAATACCTGACTAGACCCGACTTCCGATGCTATCCGTAGCTCCAGTATCCATTAGGGTATAAACTTCCCCACCCCCAGCAACAACCGATCAAACACAAGTACCTAACGATGGTTTCCACAATAACAACATACTCAACCATAAAAACTCCAATCAAAAACCTCAAAATAATAATCTCAGCTCTCTCGTGGTCTCCAACAACAATACTCGCGGTAATGGTTTGTCGCTTGGGTGGTAAAAGACACAACCCCTAAACTCTCTGCAGAAAATCCTCAAAAACCTGAACCTACTGACCCCGACTGAAACAACTCCTCGATCCAACTGCTGGTGCTGCTGGCAATGTAACCTGATTGATACAAATGGCGTATCCAATACCTTACACTGATTGAACTTCTGATACGACACAACTGTGCGCCTGAATAACGATGTTACGACTCTCCCAAAATGATGACGATGACAACAAAAACAATACGGCGGTACTCCTGACAGATCTAATGCCCTGCTATGTCCCAATAAGTCTTCTCAAGCTTTGGCTGAATCACCTCGAAGAGTTTCTATTTCTCCGAGTTACTGCCTTCTGAATGAAATCTTTTTCAACCCAAATAATGAGGCTTGTGTAGACTCGCACGGCACAACGGTTATAAAATATCCACTTGCAGACATTCAAGAACCTCTTGATCAAGTCCATCTCGGCTTATAGAACCCCCAGCAAAACTGCACAGATGACTAACTCATGATTGCACACTTTTGCAAATATATTGATCTCAGAAAGGTGTTCAATGGCTTTCGCATTAGCATTCCTGGTTTCTCGTGGAGAAAATCTCCTGGTGGAGTCCCTCTGAAAATCCTCATATGGTTAACTTGTAACAGTCGCAATTACTCTCAATAACTCATTCCCATTATTGTAGAGCAGTATCTCTCATATATTGAGTAGCTAAATCCAACTGAACTCATCTGGACATCTCATATGACCTAGGTTACGGTTTAACATCTTCTTCAAACTATGTACGGCAGCAGCATCCATAAATTCACTGACCTGATTGAAACTCATCTCCGTAGCTGTCTCATCAAATTCCAATACGTGGATCCATTTCTCTGTCGAGCAGGTGGCGGTGGTGGTAACGATGGCGGCGGCGCACTCACAGGTATCGATTCCTTTCCAACTGATCTCCGAACCTCTTATGATATCTCTGAAGCTCCTTCATTAATGCTGCATGTTTTCTTGGTGCTAATCCCGGAACATTGGTTGACTTTGCTTAACGAGCGACTGACTTTGCTTAACGAGCGATTGTCTCTGTCTGATGACCAACCTGACAAATAACCTTCTATAATGCAACCCGAGCATCCTCTGGTGTAACCTACTGCACATACTTCTGAGCGGCTTGCCACATTGCCTCCTGAGCAATCAGTCTGATGGCATCTTGATAAACTTACTGATCATTAGGCTCAACGACTTCAAAATGACGAATGACGGCTGGCCAACAACCCTGACGCTAGAACGGTTAACTTTCCTTGGTGACATCTGAAACGAACAAGCTGGTTAGAATTTAGCTGAAACATAAAGCTAACGATCAATGGACTAATCGAAAGGGTGCTAAATTTTTTTATTTTTTTATTATTATTATTATTATTTTTTTTTTTGAAAATACCCTGGTCCTTGTAAACTTTGAAAGCATTTGAAAACCTTTGAAAGCCGTTGCAAACCGAATTTCTAACTACTACCCGCCTCCCGCGTCGGCACCGGGATGGCAAACCCGGTCTGATACCAAATTGTAACACCCGTCTCATCCTCACCCGAGAAGGGCATGTCACAAACCCTAACTTACTCCACAAGTCTCTCCAATTTAATAAACTTCCTTTTTATTACTTATTGAACCAATAACTCCATTACATCTATAACCGAAATAAAATAAAATAAATAAATGTTAAAAATAAAATACAAAAGTTATAAAAACAAATATCACAAAGCACCTGATCCATCGTATGTCCATCTACTCGTCAATCTCTATATTCCTATCTCTAATTTACAAACAAAACTACTTAGACTCAATCAAAGAAAACAGATCACATTTACTACTAAAATCCATTTAAGAAATTCTAGACGAAAGTACGAAATTCTGCGGAATAACCCTCACCTTAGCCAAACGAATGATAACTGCTGCTTCTGGACTTTGGTTGCTAAAACGGATGCTAAATCTGAAATCAGCGCGGAAAATTGAGAGGGAACAGCCTTCGAACGGTGAAAAATAGATATCCGGACAAAAAGTTAAAGTCAACGGTCTAACACAAAGTCTGGTCAAACTGGTCAACCCAGTCAATCCAGACCTAACGCAGACCGGACCCAGACCCCAAAACCAGAACTGACTAACCTAAACTAATCCGGACTAAAGTAAACCGAATAAATCTAGATACTAACTAATTCCGACAAGAATGGAAAGAGGAGAGGGAACGATAAACTTACTAAAAGACTCGCAGGCATTTACTGGAAACTCGTCCGAAAGCTTGCCGGTAACTTGCCAAAACTCACCGGAAAAATTCACTAGAAAGATACACCAGTGGTTGGTCGTCGGATAATTCAACAACAGCTGACCACTGGGCAAAGCACAGCTTTGTCTTGGTGGAGAGAAAGAGAAGGGATGGGGCTCCTTATATAGAGAAGGAAAAGAGAGGTGAAACCTAGATGTTTCCAATGTGGGACTTTTTAAGAAAAGAAGATTTTAGGCTTTTTAACTTATTTGGGCTTAATTTGATCAAAAGAAATACTTAAAACGAAATGGGGTGGGTTATAGATTTTGGGTCGTTATAATTCTCCCCCACTTAGGAGGAATTCGTCCCCGGATTCATTTCCTGATCCGTCTGCTAATATGCTCCTGAAAACGCTATGAATAATCAATCCTCATCTGAGCCTCGGGCTACCAGGTCTCCTCATGGTTTTTTTTTTTTTTTTTTTCACTCTCTCGCCGAACTCTGAACTTCAAAATCGTTTTTCCTTGAATTTTTTTTTTCCGGCTCTCTGCTATTGTTGGTTCGGAGTAGACAACTTTCTACTGACGTCACTCGGCGGCAGCTGAAAAATCTGCTTTGACTCTCTAACAATTTTCCTCCATGCGAATTAAGATTAATGCAAACTCTCATGCTCGTCTAATACCCTGAAAAATGATCAAATCTTCAGCACCCAAAATGTCCACTCTCGCTCTCCAGCAATCATATAACGCCTCCAACCGCCCCTACCGGTGAGTCACCCATCCTTCTATCGGGCTCGCGGCCCCACCCCTGTCCGACTGTCGGTGCGTTAACCGGGAGGCTCGAAAGTCATGATATACTGTCACTGCAATCACTACATGACCATTCCCCGTGTTTTGGCCTCACTCACACGGTATCGCGAATCACTTCCCGGTAGGTCACCCATCCTTTGACTACTCCAGCTCAAGCACGCTTAACTCTGGAGTTCTCTCTCGATCTGCAACCGAAAAGGTAAGTGCACTTTGGTAACATAGGTAGCCAAATCAATTCTTTTAACCTCTCTACATAAGTTTTCATATACGAGAAATCGGGATGTTACAATTCGCCCTCACTCAAAGAGCGCAACGTCCTCGTTGCGAACCAAGACCAATTCTTAACCGCCTCCCAAGGCCTCTCAGGCAGCACTGAGACGGCGAACCAGTTCTGATACCACTTATAACGCCCCAACAGCCCTTACCGGTGAGTCACCCATCCCTCTATCGGGCTCGTGGGCCCCACCCCTGTCCGACGGTCGGTGCGTTAACCGAGAGGCTCGAAAGTCATGATATACTGTTCCTGCAATCACCACATGACCATTCCCCGTGTTTTGGCCTCACTCACACGGTACCGCGAATCACTTCCCGGTAGGTCACCCATCCTTTGACTACTCCCGCTCAAGCACGATTAACTCTGGAGTTCTCTCTGGATGTTTAACCAAAAAGGTAAGTGCACTTTTGTAACATAGGTAGCCAAATCAATTCTTTTAACCTCTCCACATAGTTTTCATATACCAGAAATTGGGATGTTACAGAATGTTACTTTTAATAGAGGCAATTCTTCTAGGCAAGTATCACTCTAATCAATTTCCTGCTGCCAACATTAAAATAGCTCAGAATATAGACACTCTGATGAGTTATTCCTGGGGGAGAGATGCATATGATGTATTGCTGAAGTCAGTTAAGAAAATTCTGAAAACCGATATCTCTGGAAGCAAGTATGAGCTGCGCGGATTCCCTTTGGCAATCCATCTCTGGGTACTGGCATCAATACCCCTTCTTCAAACCAGTTTCAGTGCAGTTTGCAATTATTCCGCGTAATACTACACCGTGGGTTTGTCTAAGGTTCCTAAGCACAGAGTGTCTCCAAATTCAAAGTATTCTCAAGCTTGAAGCAAAAAGCAATGTAAGTTCATTTATATTTTTAAAAATTTGAAGTAAATTAAAATAATTCACTAATTAAGAAATTGTTCATTGAAGATTAAAGTAATTTGCATCCTTCCCGCCATAAAAGGTGATGACCAAGACTATGTGTGTCTTGAAGATGAAGATGATGAAGATCTGGACAAAATGGTCAATTTGGTATAAAAAAAATGCTACATAATCAAAGTCAATGATTGGGTAAACCAAGAAATAGACATCAACTCGGCATTGGAAGAAATTGCCCAACAGTCTTACAAGTTTGGCAATGGTGAGGACGAGACCGAAGAAAACACCAAGCTTGACAAACTAATCAAACTAGTGTATGAAGGATTCATTGGTATCCAAAAACGTCTCTCAAAAATAGAAAGAAAACTACATATAAACAATGAAAATGAGGTAAGAGATTCTATTGTTTCGTTATCTTTGTCAAAGAGAACAATAAGAGATTTTAATACATAGAAATGGAGATATCTTTTACAGGGAGATGAAGAGCATGAACACAGAGAGATCACGTGGATGAAGTACCATAACGAGAGGATGGGTACGCACAGTCGAGTAACAATAACGTAAGATTTTTGTTTAAAACTTTAGGAAGCTCTAATTCATTTTTAAGAAGGGCTTCCTAACGAAAAATGTTTTTGTTGTTTCAGGAAACTTATTTACCACCACAAAGAGAATCTCCTCAAACAAAATCTCAAAATGAAAAATGGAATGGATACCAGTTGATAGATATCGTAGAAGCTCTTCACGGAAACAAATGGTGTAAAGGCATCATCCACACCTTGAAAAAGAATGGAAAAATAAGTGTTTTAATTGATGGTATCGCAGAAGAGCACGACTTCTGAATCGAAGAAGTACGTAACCCAGAACTTGAAGAAAGTTCTGTTGGACAGAGTGAAACTGATGAGGTATCATTTTGCAATTTCTTATCTAAAAATTAACAATACATTTTAGGAAGGCATTACCTAAATAAAACATAAAGGCTTCTCTTAATTATCGATTCTTTTGCAGGATGAGAATCTGAGGATGACGGAGAAGGAGAAGGAGAAGGAGAAGGCCGTTGTTTCTTCGAAAAAGAGGAAATCTGCTGTTATCACGAAGGAAGGTGGGACAAAAGGAAAGGAACAAGTTTCCTCGGCTGTGGATAAGGTAGCATTTTCAATTTTGAAATTTGGGAAGACTTTCTTGAAACTAGGAAAAAGCTTTCTTGAAACTAGGAAAAAGCTTCCTGAAAACTGTTAATTGGATTCATAGCAGGGTGAAGAAGTCAATGTTTCCAAAAAAGACGGAAACAAAGGGATAGAGATTAGTTCATAAAAACGTAAAGGTGACTTTATAAAAACTTATTTCACTTTTTTGGAGAAACTGTACTTAAATTCTTTTTTCTCCATTTTTGATTGATAGAAGGAGAAGGCCGATGTTCCATCGAAAAAGAGGAAAGCTGCTGTTATCACGAAGGAAGGTGGGACAAAAGGAAAGGAACAAGTGTCGTCGGCTGTGGATAAGGTAGTAGTTTCAATTTTGAGATTTGGGAAGGCTTTCTTGAAACTAGGAGAAAGCTTCCTGAAAACTGTTAATTGGATTCATAGCAGGGTGAAGAAGTCAATGTTTCCGAAAAAGATGGAAACAAAAGGATAGAGAGTAGCTACCAGCACGTAAAGGTGACTTTATAAAAATTTATTTCACTTGTTTTGGAGAAACTGTACTTAAATTCTTTTTTCTCCATTTTTGATTGATAGAAGGAGAAGGCCACTGTTCCTTCGAAAAAGAGGAAAGCTGCTGTTATCATGAAGGAAGGTGGGACAAAAGGAAACGAACAAGTGTCCTCGGCTATGGATAAGGTAGTATTTTCAATTTTAAGATTTGGGAAGGCTTTCTTGAAACTAGGAAAAAGCTTCCTGAAAACTGTTAATTGGATTCATAGCAGGGTGAAGAACCCAATCTTTCTGAAGAAGATGGAAACAAAGGGATAGAGAGTAGCTCCCAAAACGTAAAGGTGAGTTTATAAAAATTTATTTCACTTGTTTTGGAGAAGCTGTACTTAAATTCTTTTTTCTCCATTTTTGATTGATAGAAGGAGAAGGCC
>OVBI01000712.1:0-20084 GCA_900406495.1 Sisymbrium altissimum
CCCCCCCTCGAAGACAATGTTAATTACTTTTCTTGTCAAGAATTTAATGTTTAGTTAATATATAGACCTAAGTTATAATATTGAAGAAAACACGAAATAGCGCATTATCCGATCAAATTTACTCATAGGAAAGTCAAACTTTATAACGATGTATCTTTCACTACTAAGCAGAAATAAATTAAATATATATACGTAAATTTGGACTTTTATGCGCATCGATCTAAATAAAATAAGAAAATATCTAGGGGATCCGTTACCCTAATTTATTTAAAAGCACTTTGGTTATTTTAGTTTTCTTTTAACGAGTATGATGTGAAAAATATTAGCCCTGGTCGAGGAAGCCTAGGGACGTAGGGTTTTATTAATTTCACTGTAGGGACCAAAATCTTATGTTGCTGTCCAAGTTGGGTGAATCTCATTCATTAACGTTGATTCTAGTTAATGTTACCGCTACATTATATGTACTGTGTAGGGAGGAGGGACTAGGGAGTTGTTTACGTATACATTGTAAACCTCAGTGTTTCCAAATTTTGATAAATTCTCACTTGTATATACAATACTCATATATGTTATTGGTATTTGGTACGTAATTTTTTATTACAGCAGTAACTAGGCCTGCGATTTTGATTAATCAAACTGAGCCGGTTTTTTTAGGTTATTGGGTAACTGATTTTTTTCTCAAATGTTACAAAAATCAATAAAATAAAAAGTGGTTCAATTATGGTTTAATGTTGGTTTGAGTTCAATAACTAATGAATCGAATTTTTTTTTGAAATTTCGATTAAAATTTGATATTTTAATTAAATTTGGGTAATTCGATTTATTTAAATTTATATATTATTTTGGTATAAATCGATTTAATTTTGATATAATCCGAATATTTAGAAAAAAAATTAATTTTTTTATTAGTTGTCAGTTTAGTCAAAACTAAAACTCTAGATTCGGTTCGGTGCAAAAAATCCCAACGCTAGTAGGAACACCTAACAAAGTCTATTGCTAATGTTGTTTCTAATCATAAAACGATCAAGTAAAACTGTAAGAGTAACTGTAAGACTATAAATATATCTCTTACCGTTTCTAACTATGCACATATCTTTTACTGTTCTTTAACACCACTAATTTCTTTTACCACTTTATATGTCGGTCCACTTTGATAATCTGAGTTCGTACACCTTTATTTTAAATGTTCCTATCAAAAGAATCAGCTTTATTTCAAGAGCTAACAGTACATCTAACCTTATATAACCAATCTTGCTGTCTGCCAAGAGTGTGATATATAGGTAAACAACATCTATACTTAAGTTGGTGGTGCTGTGTTTTTATCCTTCTAATTAACAAAATGATATCAAAACTCCAAAGAAAACAATATTTGTTTGTTTTTGATAGAATGGAAAACATTTTTCTATAATCGAGTAATAGTTTATTAGAGGGCCTTAACACCAAGACAACGTCCGAAACTAACACCTTAAATTTTTTTTTAAAATGTGAAACAATTAAGCAAAACCGTGTCGTACCTCCTGTAGTCTGAATTACAACTTTGATAGGTAGGTTGTTTTTTTTTATAGCCGTCGACAGAGTATTGTACTAATACATATATACATACAATTTTAGCAAATAGCCATTATAATTTAAATGATGACTAATGACAAGTGATAACCAAAAACAAACAATTACCATGTTTAGACGTTGTGACTAACAGCAGCAATTAATTTTTTTTTTGGATATAGTTGCAGGCTTGCGGCAATCATTTAAAAAAAAAAAAATTGGATTGTTCGAATTAACAGTAATATCATTTTAGAAATTTGAAATTAATTTTAATTTTTAATCGTTATCGAGTATTTTTCTTTTATCACTATGTAGTTTTACTTTTGCCGTTGTTAGTATCATTGTACATAGCATTGTTTAATATAATGTATAATAATAATATGTGGTAATAATTTGTTTTAATAGGCTGATGTTTTAGTTAGAAACATGATTTTTAAAATAGTAACAGATCTCTAGAATCATGTATTAAACGAGAGATTAAAATTTTGGTAAATTTTTTACTTTTGTACTAATTATCTAGAAAAAGAACAGTGGCAACCAGTTATTTAATTTCAAAATAAAATTTGGTAGGCATTTACTTTTGTAATCAAATTTCCTTGATCAGCAAAACAAGATCAGATGAATGTGGACCCACATGATCATTTTAGATCTCCCAAATACCATAACTGCCGCTGGTTATTATTCTATACTGTTTAATGCATTCGTTCTTATTCAAAAGAGGTCCGATTCGTTGGGTGAAAGATTTTAGCATAAAAAATAGTGAAATAGAAATATAATCTAATGTATTAGCTATTAGGTTACTGCTGTTATTGTGTTATTATATATATATATATTAATATTCCCAAAAATATAAAATTATATACTATTTAAATAGGTTTTTATATATTTAAACATTAGAAAACAAAAAGAGAAAAAACTCAACTTCTCTCTAAAACTCTAAGACCATCTCCAATCATATTTTGTTTTTTTTTAACAAAAAATATTTTAGAATAAATTTACTCTAACATTATTTTATTTCCAACTCTAAAATATAATAAAATATTTTTATTCCAAATTTAAAATAAAAAATAGGATTACATTATTTTTTATTTTTTTATTCTATAATAGGATAAAATATATAATACAGTTAGAGTAAAATTCAACTATATTTTTGAGTTATTCTATTTTAAAATATAAAATAGAATATTACAATTAGAAATGTCTTAACAACATTTTCTTTTGTATAAGATGTAGGATCTATGAAGAGACGATCACCAGAGAAGAGACAAGCCAAGCCGTCTGTCCTCATAAACAGGTGTTTCTCACTTTTTCAAAAAAAAAAATCTCCTATTTTTCGTTCAAAAGTTATTTTAAATATAATAAATAAATATTTAACAACGTATGATAAAGTTAAACGATCCATCTTATTATAATATATAGTGATCAATTTGATTTATTAAACAAGATTAATTTACGAATAGTGAAAATCTTTTACTCTACGAACTAGTGTTAAAAAAAAATCTTCAGTTTCTGTTTCTACTCAACTTTTTATACATAGCTCCTAGTTTTCAGGTTATTTGTCGACTTGTTAATACTGCATTTTTTGTTCCTTTGGTCAATTATTGAATGACGAGGATATAATACATAAAACCATCTTAATCCTTTCAAACAAAACTATTTTTGTGCATGTGACATATTTTATCACATCGTCCATATATTTTAAATCAAAGTAGATATACAAATTATATACTGTAAACAATAGTATCCCTACGAAAGTCGTGAGGATCCAAGGTGACTAAAAATTTACAAGAGGTTGACTACTAATAGTACAAGTAATTTACTCACGATTTAAGTTAAGGCCTAAACCACATACAATACATCGAGCACATTTAATCAGTTTACCTAGTGTTTGTAGTTGTATAAAGGAAAACGGATTCACAATGTTTTTACCATATATATAAAATGAACAGTCAAATTAGTTTTTTTGTTAACGGATTAAAATTGTCGTGAGAAATAAAAATTATTAAAATCAAACCTCCGCACCACATATACTGTTAAAGTATCCTATCAAATGATTTCAAGTTGCATTGTAACTACGACTCATGGATTTCATTAAAATTAAACTTAGAAGCTACTACAAGAGGTCGTGTGTTATTTCAAAACAAATGCAATTATGAAACTGTTTATCATTGTTTATATCACAAAGGGCAGAATTCCTTAAATTACATCAAATACGTGTCTATTATCTTTATTAATATACACAAAATTTTGGCAAGTAAATTTTCTTACGTACTCTGTTTGTGAACTGGTAAACCGATGCATACTGAACACAACATTACAAGAAAACATCTCGTTTCCGACCATCGTATTCGATGGAGATTGCAAGTTCCATTAATATATGCTATTTTGCGAAATGAGTCACTTTCATAACTTCCAATCAAAAGTGAATACTTTTAACAATACTAATACAGTTTTAGTGGTATCATGTTTAAATACTAGTACATTATGAAAACTAACCATTTTCATGCATGATTTTCTTATAGTGTAGATGGATTTCATCAGTTTAATAGCAAGTTGGAATTAATATCGTTACGTCCTGACTTGATTACTAGGCGATGATTGTCCAAGACCGAATACAATCTATTAATTAATACTATGATATAAATAAAGGAGCGAGCGCATGCATTAGTTAATACCGTTGCTGGAATTGCGGTTCACAGGGCTCTAAGTCCCGTATCCGTAGGATCCGACACGAAAAAAGAAGATTATTTGCAAAATTTATTACTATTATTATTATTATAAATTTATACTCAAATATACTTTATATGGAATGATAAAATATCAGAGATTAATCCCATATTGACCAAATAGTTTGTTAATGAGTTATTTTGTCATTAATATAAAATTCTAAAAAATAAATCGCTAGTTCAAAATCTATATGAAAATAGTTCATATAGAACATTTTTATATGAACACTGCATGCTGATTTATATGTTAACAAATGTGTTAAAAATACTTATATAATTGAACATTTTCTATATGAATTGAGAAATTAAATCTTTATGGTGCAAATATTAACTTGATCATATCTGAACAAACTGTTACAAAAGTTAATTTATGTTTGTCGAAATATAATCACAGATTCTGTAGTTTAATTTAGGGTTTTGAATCTATCATACTATAATGAGAAATTAATTTTGATATTACTTATCCCCACAATAATGCTTTAACTAGTGATCACTTAATGAATTAAAGAAATGACAAGTGGACAAGATTTCAATTAATGAATAGAAAATATATGAATAAATAAATAATTATTACTTTTGTTCTTCATCAATTTTTTTAAAAAAATATTTATTTCATTAATTTCTTCACACGTGAGAAAATTAGAGAAATAAAATAAAATTTATGTGTTCATTTTCTAAATTAGTATAAAATTTGAATAATAAAAAATATCATAATTTTTTCTTAAAATATTAATTAACTATTTTATGATATTTATGCTTTAAAAAATAATAAAAGATAAAATAGTATATTGATAATTTTTTTACCAATTATTTTGATACATTTATCAATATATTTTTAAAGCCATTATAAGATATATAATTTTTTGTTAACAACTATCTAAAATCAAACGGTTCTGAAGTTCGAAACGAAGTTACAAATCTACATAATACTATTACTAATACAGTCGAGCACTACATGAACAGTAATAGCTCAAACTGTTAAACATAAATAACTTTGTGACGATTTTTAATGCTAGAGACACATGTATATCATGTATCAAAGTTTAAAATTTAAGATTATGATTACAAAATGGAAGGGGGCTTGCAACAACAACAACTCCAGGGACAGAACAAAATTGTAATTACCAGTATATTTTAAAACTAAACAAAGATGGTTGTATTTTGACAATCTCCAAAAAAAAAAAAATACGATTAGATATGAAAACTGTGCATTGGCGGAGACTTAAACCAGGAAAAGGAAACAACAGCCCCAATCAGCAAAGCTCCAAATGTTAACCCTGTGTAAGAAAATTTGTCGTTTTCATTTCTCTTAAGACAAAAAACAAATAAATAAAATTAAAAAGGGAGAAGAGAGAGAGAGAGAGAGAGAGAGAGAGAGGAGGGAGAAATGCTTTAGGTTAAGAATTTAGTTGCTAATTTAATACGAAACAAGAAAACCTTTGTCTTCACAGTGGAACTGGCTTATAAAAGGGAACTTCACCATCTCTCATTCAATTCACATTTGGATAAAAATCCTTACTTTCAGTTCTTGTTTTATAAAATTAGGTAAGTCTAATATCTTCCCTCTACTTAATTCTGTTCCTTCACTTGTAGTTTCACTACACTTTCAACTCATAACAATAATTAAAAAAATTTCAAGAACTCAGATTCTTGTTTTAGGTACTCTGTTTCTTTCTTGCTCCTCTCTGTTATAAACAACCAAAACCTGCTTGTTTTTCACAAACAGACACTTTTCTCAGCAGCTTTTGCTAGTTACTTGGGACAGATTCTAGATTCTGTATTAGCTTAAATAACCAGGACATGTAAATGAAATATGTCAGATTTTTCTAACCATAATAATTACTTAGAAGAATATGTTCCTACTCTCTGAGTTCTTATAGAAAAAACGTAGAAGCTTTATGCTTTCCTCTGTTTTTATGCTCTGTTTTATCTTTTAGCTCTTTCTCTCTTACTTATATATATTTTGTTTTCTCTTTTTTCAGGTACATAAGCATCTTTTAGAAGAAGTGGTGAAGGAAGCAAAAGGAAGAAGATGAAGTATGTGGTGGTTTCAGGTGGAGTAGTGAGTGGACTCGGGAAAGGAGTCACGGCAAGTAGCATCGGTCTTATCCTCAAATCCTGTGGATTCCGAGTCACCGCCATTAAAATAGGTCTCTTTTTTGCTCTTCTTATTACATCCAACAAACAAACATGTCAATTCTTTCATGTGTAACGAACATGTCGCCTTTTCTCTGTTCTCTCACGCAAAGTTCGTTTCTTTTCTTTCACTTTTGCTTTTGATTTAACTTTTTTCCTCTCCCAACGAAATTGAAAAGGAAAAGTTTCAGATTTGATTTTTCGGCCCCAGTCGTACTACAAACATGAAAAAGGAGTTCTTTTTTTCCCTCTCTTACCTCTCACGCGTGTAGAAAAGTGTAGAAACAAAAGTTAAAAAAAGATCTTTGGAATATCCAAAGATTTAATCTTTTGTATTTTGACTGTTAACCCTGTTGATATTCTCATGACTTTTTGTCAGAAAAGTTTAACACTTTGTTTAGTTTACTGTACTTAAATCGCTGATTTTTAAACGTTTTGTGAAATATTTTACAGATCCTTACTTAAACATCGATGCGGGGACCATGTCACCTATAGAGCACGGTGAAGTTTACGTCTTGGACGATGGTGGCGAGGTACTACAGAATTTAATGGATTCTTCTTTACTAGTTTCACTGTTTCTTTTAATGGAAATGTCATTCAATTAGTTAGGCCACCAACCATTAATAAATATCAACTTTTTTTTGTTTTTTTGTTGTTGGTTTAATAAAAGGTTGATCTTGATCTTGGCAACTATGAGAGGTTCATGGACATTAAACTGACCCGTGAAAACAACATAACTACGGGAAAGGTTTATAAGGTTTGTGTCTTTTGGATGTTATGAACGAACAAAAAAAATTTGGGATGTTTGGTTTTGATTTTTGAACTTTGACGTTGACATTTGTGAACAGCATGTGCTTGAGAAAGAGAGGAGAGGAGATTATCTTGGGAAGACTGTTCAGGTATGTAGAAGAACAAGCTGATACACGTGGACCATGTGTTTGATTAAATTCACCGGACTGAGAAAGGAAGATTTTTAAAAATCCCTCGTGGGTTTTTGTAGGTTGTTCCTCATATCACTGATGCTATTCAAGAATGGATTGAGCGTGCAGCTCAAATTCCAGTTGATGGACAGTCAGGTCCAGCTGATGTTTGTGTCATAGAACTTGGAGGAACAATAGGTATTTTAGTTTAGTTCTCTTCATTGAGACTTCAACTCAGCGTCAGGTTTTCTTCAGTTGGTTTTAAGCATGGAGCTACGTTTTCAAAATTTCAGGAGATATAGAGTCCATGCCGTTTATTGAAGCTCTTGGACAGTTCTCGTATCGTGTTGGTAAGAACTGCTTTGTGTGTATGTGTTTGTTGAGGGTATAATAGTGAAAGTTTACTCAAGTATGTCAAGATCGATTGATGTGTTTCTTTTCCCTTTTTCCAACAGGGTCTGAGAACTTTTGTCTGATCCATGTCAGTCTTGTTCCTGTATTGAATGTTGTTGGTGAACAGGCAAGTCTTTAAGTCTTCAAATTTTGTTTAATCTGTCGACTTTCTCCGTTGGAGTTATCGTCCTAACAATGTCTAATTGCTTATCAGAAGACTAAACCAACGCAACACAGCGTTCGTGACTTAAGAGGCCTTGGCTTGAGCCCTAATATCTTGGCTTGCAGAAGCACAAAGGTTTTCATCCTTGTTAATTCTTTTATTTTGGTAACGTTCGTCCCATAATCTTGGCTCTAAGTTCTTATATTGAATATCGAATTTTGCAGCCACTTGAGGATAATGTGAAGGCCAAACTCTCTCAGTTTTGCCAAGTTCCGGTATGTAATATTTTCAAGACAAGACTTAGTCTTTCTCTTTGTACATACAAAACAATGTTAAACAGCATATATAATTCATTTGCAGATGGAAAACGTTGTCACTCTCTATGATTGCCCCAACATCTGGCACATTCCATTGCTTCTCAAAGTGAGTAGCATTCTCATTCCACCATAGTTTCAAAGTTGCGGTTAGCAGGTTGTTCTCACTAATGTCTTTACATTTGAACTTGTCTGAGCAGGAACAAAAGGCACACGAGGCGATTTTACGTGTCCTGAACCTGAAAGGGTGTGTCTCGCTTACTCATATTCTTGTATGGATTGGTTCATTCATTATGCTGATTCTTATCGGAATCCTTGTGTGATATGTCCATATACAGAATTGCGAAGGAGCCTGCATTAGAGGAATGGTCTTTGATGGCTAAAATGAGCGACAAGTTGCATGTTCCCGTATGTTCCTGCTTCTACCATGACATTTCATGCTTACTTTATCTCACTGGTTTTCAGCTAGAGACTGACGTCATTATGATTTGAGTTTTCAGGTAAGAATTGCTGTGGTTGGGAAGTACACTGAGCTCTTGGATTCGTATCTTTCCATTCACAAGGTACTCCTTCGTAGGATACATCTTCTCACAAGCCATCTTCTATAATTTCTCATGTTTTTCAACAATTGTGCTTTATTTGCGGTATTTGATGAAGGAATTCTTGTGTTTGATGAGCAGGCTCTCTTGCACGCTTCTGTGGCTAGGCGCAAGAAACTTGTCATAGATTGGATTTCAGCAAGTGATCTTGAACAAGGGGCCAAAAAAGAGGTATGTTAACAGTTTACACTAGCTCTATTACGCATACAAAATATGAAACCTTAGAAACTGAAGCAAAATGATTCCTCTCTGCAGAATCCAGATGCATATAAGGCTGTCTGGAAGTTACTCAAGGTCTGAACTTTCTTTCATTCCCATCATCAAAAGACATCTGATCTCTTGTGTCAAGATGAACTTTCTTCTGATCGGGTCCATATATGATTTGTCTTCAGGGTGCTGATGGTATTCTTGTGCCGGGAGGTTTTGGCAATAGAGGTGTTGAAGGAAAGATTCTGGCAGCGAAGTACGCCAGAGAAAACAGAGTTCCATACCTTGGTATCTGTCTAGGAATGCAACTCGCTGTGATCGAGTATGCAAGAACCGTACTTGGTTTGCCAGATGCAAACAGCATTGAACTCGATCCCAACACCAAAAACCCTTGTGTTATATTCATGCCTGAGGTATGTTCCCTTCCACGTTTTCTGTTTGAGTTTCAATTACTTCACTCCACCTTAATTCAGAATTTCACGTAATTTTTGTGAAGCAGGGTTCAAAAACACAGATGGGAGGCACTATGAGGTTAGGCTCAAGAAGAACTTATTTTCAAGCTAAAGACTCCAAATCAGCCAAACTGTAAGCACCAGCTTCTTTTTACCATTCTAAAAAGTTTTTTAACTTGATGCATCTTAGAGTATAACTGATATCTTAAACTTATGAATGTTTCAGATATGGGAACAGAAGTTTTGTCGATGAGAGACACCGACACAGATATGAGGTAATTAATCACCTTTCAGATTATAGTTAAAACTTATCACTTCCACAGTTTTAAGTTAAAGCAAGATGTTCTCTTACAGGTGAATCCAGCCATGGTTCCACGTTTAGAGAGCTCTGGACTCACATTCCCAGGAAAAGACGAGACGGGTCAGCGAATGGAGGTAAGAACCGATAGATAAACCCTTACATCACATAAAAAGTTTCAATCTTCTTGGTTATAAGTTATAACTCTTTACATTTGGTAATATACAGATCGTTGAGCTGCCTAACCATCCGTTCTACGTTGGAGCTCAGTTCCATCCTGAGTATAAATCAAGACCCGGAAAGCCATCTCCTTTGTTTCTAGGTAAAAAGAAACAACAAAAAAATCTAAAATCCCTTTCCTTGTGTAACAGTCTACTTAAAAACCAAACCCGTTTCTTTGAATCAAAATTTGCAGGACTAATTGGAGCAGCTAGTGGAGAACTAGAGAATACACTACAACAAAGCTGTCAAGAAACCGTCGTCTCACGTCCTCAATCCAATGGAAAACTTTATTGGAAAGGTGCAGCGAAAAAGCCAGTCAGTGTTGTATACAGTTTATGTGATCGTGTCTACTCATGAACGTGACTGCATCAACGAGGACTTCTCTCTTAAAAAAAAAAGAAGCTGTTTTATCCGGATTTTTTAACATGGATTTCTTCACCTGTGGAGGGAGAGAGAAGGCTCTGATTTTGTACAGTTTGAAGATTGGCCTGTTATGAGATGGGTTTCTTAAGATTATGAAGAAGAAGAAGAAGAGGAAGAACACTAAACACAAGCAGCATTAGAATATATATACCTTTGTCTTTTGTAATCGGTAATATTGAGAGAGTCGTGGAATTAACTCTCGGTTGCTGTGTGTTTCTTTGATTCTTATGTAGTAGTTAATTAGTATCATCAATCTGTAGCTTTCTTTTCTTTATTTGTTTTGGTTTTTTGTTTTTTTTTGGGATTATTATCGTTTAAACATATCCAGAGAAGTACCGATGTTTTTTCGGTACATAGTTTGATTTCTCTGTATGTTAATGTAGTTTCTATGTTATTTGAATGGTTATGTTATAAACTAGCTATTTGATTTTTCTGTACGTTAATGTAGTTTCTATGTTATTTGAATGGTTATGTTATAAACTAGCAATCTTCCTTTCTTTTTTTTTGTTAAGACTCCATTGCAGAAGCTAGCCTCGCAGTTTTTTGGAGTATGTTACCAAAACTAATATAGGTGGGGCTTATCTGGCGCCTTACATTAGGGGACTATTTTTGCAAATAGTTTCTTTTTATTTGTTTATGGGCCTGACCTTTAATAGCCTAGGCCCATATTTTAATGCGCGCGCTACTTCCTGCCATGGCGCCAATCTGGTGTATTTTTGATCTGGACTTGTCGTTTCTCTGTCTGATCCGAATCTTTTGAGTTCCGAGTTTCGTTTTTGTATACCAACTGTTCGATGAAATGTCTCTCATAAATTTCGTCCTGATTCATTTACCTCACTAGTTGCGAGCCTTCTCGCCTTCATCAAGGTCTATCATCTAACTGCTGTTAAGGGTTTTCGCAGTCTTTTCTCGCCCTAGCTCTCGTTCTTGGGATTCCTAAGGAGCTTACTTCAGTTCTATGGTCGTTCAACGTTAATTGGGATTCGGGACTTTGTTGTTGGTGTCAGATTCGTAGAATTTCGGTTTACTAAAAGCTTGAAGATAAGACTTTGAAGATGAGTTCTACTGTTTGGTGGGAAGGAGTTGAGAAGACACGAGTTCTCATTGCCCCAGGTTCTCTCTTCTGCTTCAGATTTTGTTTTATTGTTGACTTAAATGACTTAGATTATGCATTTGTGTAGGAATATCGTTGAATAATGTTGTGCCAGTGTTTATCTATGATTGAAGAACTTAAGTTTGAATAATCACAAATGACCATTAGTTTTATGCTTAAAGAAACTTAAGACAACTGTTGATTAGATAGATATGTTCATGAGGATTGGAAGGACGTTGCTGACTACTCCAAAAGAAATTAATCCTTTACTCTCTGTCATTTGAATTCTTCACTGGCAATGCTAGTTGGAAATCTTTGATGCTTTAGATAACATGACCGTTTTTATCGTTTCATATGTGAAGATTCAGGATGTGGTGGAAACAAACCCGGAGAACTATTAAAACTTCGCCATCCAAAATCAGGTTATGGGGTGTTGATTATTGACGAGCTTGTTATCTAGTGTTGTAGTACAAAACGTCAGTTAGTAACATCTTATGTGGTTTGATATGTTTGCTTATATGGCAGAAAGTGGAACATGCTACCTTTTTAGTAATGCGATGCTTCAAGAAATTCAATGGTTTAAGCAATCATATGGTTCTTGGTTCCTGGGAGATTACATTTCTCAAGGTAGTTCCACTGATGATTATTAAGTGTACATAAATGTTTGCTTCCTAGGAATTTGAGTCGTTTAATCCTAGGATTGTTCATGGCTGTATATGTATTACAGATGGAAGCTTATATATGGCCACTCCGGTTGATCCTGTTTTCATCTTGTTGCCTATTTTCGACGAAGCAAGAATGAAGGTCACTCACTCTATGCTCCTTGGATCTTCTCAATCCACTATTAGCTCCTGTCTGTTTTTCGTTTCTCAGAAATGTTAATTGTCGATCTGTAGAAAGGTGAAGATCCTGGAAAGTTCAGGCAATTGGATGAGATTTTATATGTGGAAGGGTATCCTGAATATCAACATTTGTTGTCACTTGCTGAGAAGTGTATGGAGATTGTTTGTGAAACTCAAGGTAAATTGCTGCATATGGTTTCGGAAAACATAGTTTCACACACTTAACTGAACCACAATTTTCAGATTGCTTGTAGAACTTTTCAATCCTTTTTATATACGTGTAATATAATTGCTTCTCATCACTCTTGGATTGCTTGGTGATCTCTACTTGTTCGGTTTCCTTATTCCTGTTTCATCCCTTTTGCAGAGGTTGGATCTATGAAGTTCTATCGGATTGATAACTCGAAAGTTTTAGCTTGGTTAACTTGTAAGGTATACTCTTGTCAGAACATGAGCCTTTTCTACGCTCCAGGTGTAAATTTTCACGATACCTTCGCCATTTGAAAGTGATATATGTGTTGTCTGAATCATTATGTTTCGCATATGCTTTAGGAATGAGGCATGTATACTGCTTTATACGTCTTTTTTAGATACTGCCTGGTGATAATTTTGAATATGCAGCGTCTAGAGAGGAGCTTATTTCAATGCTGCATTCTAAATTGCTTTTGTTTCACATTCTATAATTCTTGTCTCTCTGTCTGGATTTGAAGGAAAAATGACAATGCAGGTTAAGCTCGTATCTGTTTTATTCATATACTTAAGGTGCCTGCACTTTAATGAACGCAGGTGCGCTGTTTAAAGAAAACTCTTCCGGATTTGGACAAGAACTATGCAGCTCAAGATGAGAAACAAACATGTAAGTTGTAGATTTACTTGTGTGTTTTTTATTCCAGAATTGGTGCATCTCTGGAAAGCGTTGGTCTATGTCCTTTTTGAAGTTGACCCTTCAAGAGGTGATGTTATATGGCTTTTCACTGATTTTGCCTTTAATATGTACAGTGGTGGATGCAATTTCAATTGTGGGAGAGTACCTAAAGACAGAGCCTTGGTTGAAGCTTCTCTATGATCATCTTGGGTACTTTTTTTTTTTTTTTTTTCAAAAATCTGAAATCCGTCGATCATTCAGTAGAAGAGAATCATTGTGTACATACAAAGGTGTTCATTGTGCCTGGTTTATCTTGCAGACTTGAGTTTGTTGACCCAACGACGAAAGAAACCAGTACCGAGAAATTTTCAAATGCAAATGAGAATAACACGGAATACTCAAATTCATTACAGGTGTGTGTGTACGCTTCATTGCATAACCTGTAATAGGTTTAATATCTTGTGTTTCTTGTTCTTGTTGACTTAAAAATATATTGGCCTACATTTCTTAGGAGAAAGCAAATAAGAAGCCAGTAAAATCTGGAAAACAGGCAAAGCAAGCAAAGCTAGAGACTGGATCAAAGAACATTAGGGATATGTTTTCAAGGGCTTGTAAGAAAAAATGCTAAATGGTTGAAACTGTCCAACTTTTTTTGATAGTTTTTTCAGCTATCAGATGATCTTTTTGCTTAGCTAGCAACATTTTGAACAAAGATCACCAACTCACGTTTGATTTGAATTCTAGATTTCTAACTAGTGTTGCTTATTATCTGAACTATGTATGACTGTTTGATTCAAGAATCTGCTTATTTATGTAAGAATTCACGACAAAAATGGAACCAGAGAGGTGAGAATACATGAAAACATTTGTAAACTCAAGATCATAACAAATACAATTTGTTTGTTCTCCCCTGTAATCGGGCTCAGTTTCAATTTTGAAATCGCATAATATTCCATTTATGAGGTTCATTTCCGGGAAGTGCTGGCGTTAAGGCTCTGGAAGAGCTCGGGAAGATGGACATTGGTGAGTTTGGTTCTCTTGCTGATCTCTTGTTTCTTCTTCTTCTTATGTTTGGGTTCATTGATAGATATGCCGTGCATCTGAGCAGCAGCTCTCCTCGCTGCAGTGTCTGTCGCCGGCTTCAAACCGTGCTTCCGCAGCTCCTTCTCCACGTCCAGGAAGTCGCTCGGGACCTTTATGCTGTGGTACAGAGCTCTAAAGTCGTCATCAACCTGAATCGGACACTGGAAACCATCTGGGTACACAATGCCATCTTTTGAAATAGCGCCTGATATCAACCAGAAGATGTGTCCTGAAGCTTTCAGAGCCTGCAAAGGAACACAAGACAATCCTGAAAACTTGAAATTGGATGACTACAAAATCTTTTTGACACCGCTTAAAGTTTTTGAGTCAAAAACAACATTGTGTCGCCAATTATATAACAAATGCATACCTGTAAATCCTCCATGACACTCGGGTACGAGTCTTTGAGGTCAGCCACATCAATCCCATCAGGGTATTTAAACACTAAGGAACGAAGCTGGCTCCTGTCACTGACATCGTGCGTAGGCTGTGACGGCAAGAGCAGAATGGTAAACTAAATCAATCCACCATGGAATGTGAATGTTTTAGTTTATACCTTGTAAGAGAACCTTCTTCCATCATAATGCACTTTTGGATTGTTGTTAGTCAAACTATTAAAAACCGCGTTATTATTGGCATGCATATCAACATAACACTCTTCCTTTATTTGCTCTGCCGTATAGGCTCTCCTTGTCTACAAAGACAAATCAACTTCATTATTAATTATATAATGTATGATATAACTTCACATTCACATCAAACAAAAGAGACACAGACCTTAAACAAAAGGTCAATGACAATCTTGATTTGAGCAGCAGCACTACTATTTCTTATATTGATCTTCTCCTGAAGTCGCTTGGTATCTTGTGAAAACTTGAGAGGAGGCTGCTTGTGACTAATTTTTGCAGCAGGTCTCGAAGAAGTAAGCCTCGCTCTTGAAGAAGCAATGCTCAAGAGGGTAGATTGGCACTTCTCTTGCTGTTTATTGAACTTCTCTAGCTGCTGGTTTAGAGCCATCGTATCAAGTGCACAGAGAAAAACTCTGAACGAAGAGTTACTGTAACTTGATTAAAGTCATGAACAAACAAGTTTCATATGAAATCAAAACCGTACACCTAAGCAGTTCACAGTTGAACAACTAAGACTTGTAAAAAACAAAACTAGGAATGAAATCTTTTGATATCAACGTATACAGAGAACACGTTTCCACTTCAAATCAACAGCATCATTGACACACACATTAACTTTAATCAATAAAAGCTAGAAGTGGAGCTTTGATTAACATATGGACAAGGATCCTAACAAGATTAGGGTTCCCACAGGATGGGATTATTCCATAACTAGGGTCGACAACTTAAACATCATCACAATAAACATTTATCAAATCACTTTCGTACGTTATTATCTCCTCGGAGATGGTTTGCTCTTTGCCTCGCAAGAAGAGAGAGAGCTTTTTGTTTCCTTTGATCATTCTTGGTTGCCCAACTATGCTATTTATACACGATTATTGCGATTCGGTGACTCCGAATCTTAAGGAGCTGCTAATGGGCCTATGGGCCTATCCCCAGTTACGTGGCTTTATCACAAAATTAAGTACTCTCTCTTAATCTAATTAGGAATTTAATCATGTTTATAAATGAGGAAGATGGAAGAAAAAGTTTTGTATTTTCAGATTCTTCTTCTCAAGTGAAAGCAACAGTTCTTCTGTCTCTTGACTCTCTTCTCTTTATTGACACCTCTGTTTCCTATTGCATTTGCCGGTTAGTTTAATTCCTTTTGCCATTTGTTTGATTGGCAAAACTCGGGTTCCGTTACAATATGATTGATTGTGGTCCGATCATAGCTCCGATGTATGAGACAGAGGAATAGCTTTTTACGAGTATGTTAGTTTGGATCTGTAACTGGAACTCTCCGCTTGCGCTTGGTTTAAAGTCTCTCTTACTCGATTGAAGAATCAATAGGAACTGGTTTTAGTTTGTTTTAAAAATTACCAAACCAAAGTTTGATTCTTTACACAGTCATGGAGTTAGAGAGCTTCAGGGTAGGTCTTACCCCAACAGTATTCTACATTCCCAGTTTCGTAACTGATGAAGAGCAAACTCAGCTCTTAAACCATGTAAGAGCAAACTCCTCTACAGATCTTTTGAATTTGACATCTTGATTTTTTTGTTCCTATCTTTAAGATAAGTTCCCATTTTTCTGTCCTGTTAAAGATATATGGAGCATCTGGATCCAAGTGGAAGACATTAAAGAACAGAAGATTACAGAACTGGGGTGTGTGAGGAGACTCTAATTTACACTTTCTTATAGTTCGTTTTCATTACATTTTTGGTTTATTCTGCAGGTGGTATGGTCCATGAAAAGGGTCTTGTTCCACAAGAATGTAAGAATGAGAGAAAACATCCATTCATTCTTTTGATAATCTAAATTCTAGATACTCAAAGAGTATATATACATCATACCTTTGGCTTTGTTTCAGTGCCGTCTTGGTTGACAAAGATTACTGCGAAAATACATGAAAGCTCGGGTCTGTTCCCTTCTGCTATTAATCATGTCCTCATCAATGAATACCATCCTGACCAAGGGATAATGGTAAGTCATCCGTCTTCTCAGTGGTTCATGTCTTATTCAGTGGTTAAAAATCTTCGTACTTCAATGGTCTTTTGTTTGTTTATTCTCCGGTTTTAGTTTTCTGCTAAACCATGAGCAACTGTGGTTACTTCCATGGTTGTTTTTCTCTACAGCCGCACCAAGATGGACCCGCTTATTTTCCTGTTGTAGCTATCCTGTCTCTAGGCGCGCCTGTAGTTATGGACTTCAGTCCTCATTTGAGATTAAGATCAAGCGATGATGGCATTTCTAGAGACCAAAGTCCCGGTGCAGAGAGTGGTGTGCCTGAGAGAGATAATCAACACTCGTTCTCTGTCTTAATGATGCCGCGAAGCTTACTAATCTTCAAAGACGAAGCATATTCAGGTAACTTCCTCCTCTCTATAAATTAACTTTAAACCCATATTTGAACTACATAGAGGAGAGAAGAGTAGTCTTTAAACAGCCGTTTAACCTGATATTATCCCGTCTTGTTTTCAGACTTCCTCCACGGCATTAGCGATAGTCCAACACAATCCTACAACCAGGTGCAACACAAAAGCTCCTTTTTCATATGAGCATATGTAAAATGGTCATGACAATAGTGAAAAGGACAGTGATTTTATAGTGGTTTTCCCTGTTCAGGTCGTTAATGAAGCTGAAGCTTTAGCCTACTCGGAGAATTCTAATGAAGATTCAAGAAAAGATGGTGACAAGATTCTCCACAGAGACAAAACTCGAGTTTCACTAACTTGCCGTTTAGTCCCCAAAGTCCATAAGAATCTGTTCAGGTTTTAGAGTAAACTGATATAAAAAACCAAAACAATGTCTTTTCCCTTCTGACGTTGGGCTGTCTTACCGTTTACGACTATAAAAAACGGCACGATTTGTGTTTGTGGGAACATAGATGAGGACAAAAGAACTCGCAACGGATAGGATTAAATATGAGCCCTACATATATTATTTTTCTTTTTCTTTGTGAAGAGATAATAAACACTACACTATAGAAATCTCACTCTATCCCCAAATCTTGTTCCTTCTCCTCCAAAACTCCACCAAATTTCTCAAACCCTAACTTTCTCGATTCCTCTCCTCTTCTCCGTCTCCCATGGCGATATCGGCTCCCGCCGCTTGCTCTTCCTCCTCTAGACTCCTCTGCACCTACTCCTCCCCTTCCCCATCCCTCTCCCCCGCCGCCGTCTCCGCCATTTCCACTCCCGGAAAACTCAAAACCCTAAATCTCACATCCTCCTTCCTCCCTTCATACTCACTCTCCACTCCCTCCGTCTCTCAATCCACCCGCCGCTCTTTCACCGTACGCGCCGCCCGCGGGAAGTTCGAGAGGAAGAAGCCTCATGTCAACATCGGAACCATCGGCCACGTCGACCACGGGAAGACAACACTAACCGCCGCACTCACCATGGCTCTCGCTTCCATGGGAAACAGCGTCGCCAAAAAGTACGACGAGATTGACGCCGCGCCGGAGGAGAGAGCTCGTGGTATCACAATCAACACCGCCACCGTCGAGTACGAGACGGAGAATCGTCACTACGCTCATGTCGACTGTCCTGGTCACGCTGATTACGTCAAGAACATGATTACCGGAGCTGCTCAGATGGACGGAGCTATCCTCGTCGTCTCCGGCGCTGATGGACCTATGCCTCAGACGAAAGAACACATCCTTCTCGCTAAGCAGGTTGGTGTTCCAGACATGGTTGTCTTCCTCAACAAAGAAGACCAAGTCGATGACGCTGAGCTGTTAGAGCTCGTTGAGCTTGAGGTTCGTGAGCTTCTCTCGTCGTATGAGTTTAACGGTGATGATATCCCGATTATCTCTGGCTCTGCGCTTTTAGCTGTAGAGACACTTACTGAGAATCCTAATGTGAAGAGAGGTGATAACAAATGGGTGGATAAGATTTATGAACTTATGGATGCTGTTGATAGTTATATTCCTATTCCTCAGAGACAAACTGAGTTACCGTTTTTGTTAGCTGTTGAGGATGTTTTCTCTATTACCGGACGTGGTACTGTTGCCACGGGGCGTGTTGAGAGAGGGACGGTTAAGGTAGGAGAGACTGTAGATTTAGTTGGGTTGAGGGAGACTAGGAACTATACTGTCACTGGGGTTGAGATGTTTCAGAAGATTCTTGATGAGGCTTTAGCTGGTGATAATGTTGGGTTGTTGCTTAGGGGTATTCAAAAGGCTGATATTCAGAGGGGTATGGTTTTGGCTAAACCCGGTTCGATTACTCCGCATACCAAGTTTGAAGCGATTGTGTATGTGTTGAAGAAAGAGGAAGGTGGGAGGCATTCTCCTTTCTTTGCAGGGTACAGGCCTCAGTTCTACATGAGGACGACTGATGTTACGGGTAAAGTGACCAAGATTATGAATGACAAGGATGAAGAGTCCAAGATGGTTATGCCTGGTGATCGAGTCAAGATTGTTGTTGAGCTTATTGTCCCTGTTGCTTGTGAACAAGGGATGAGGTTTGCTATCAGAGAAGGTGGTAAGACCGTTGGTGCTGGAGTTATTCAGTCTATCCTCGAATGATCATTGTCAAAATTAAAAAAAAATTGGGTTTTTGGAGAGTTTCACATAGTGAGCATCTATCTATTTGCTTTCTTTTTGTTTCCCTCTTGATTCACAACCAACTCTTTTGAGTTTTTTTTTCTTCTCTTTTTTGTGCCATTTTCTATAAGAACTTGAAATCAAAATGTCATATATTTCTTGATTTCCTGACCCTCCGCTATATAATTCCTGCATTTTTTGTTTGGGCTTTCGGTCTGAAGAAGAAGACCAATCCATATTGTGAAGTTCATTGATTCCGTTTTCAGATAAGTAACCAATTGGAACACTTAGATATAGGAGTTATTGTATTCTGACTTTGACCTTAATAAGGTACGATCACTTAGTTTGAAACCATTGTTGAAAACAGTGGAAAGATTACATCAACATTTCAGACATACTCGTGAATTGACAAACACGTCTATTCTTGAAAATAACAGAAAAAGAAATTACATGAAAATTCGAAGTTGATTAAAAGAGGAAAGTTAAAATGTGAAAAGATGGCCGTTCGACCCGAGTACGCTCGGAGCTCATGGTGTCCGTTGAACCGTTGAACCACGGGAGTAGTCCACTCTGTAGTACCTCGGTATGTACCTACCGGGGCCGACCGGAAGCCGATAGGGTCTATCAAAAAAAAAAAAAAAAAAA
>OVBI01000712.1:20095-56944 GCA_900406495.1 Sisymbrium altissimum
GAGAAGATGATCGAGAAGAGGAAAGAGGGAGCTTATGGACTGCGACCACCACCTCTGCCACTGTAAGATGGACCTGTTTCGATCTGGCCATTTGTTTGATAACTCCTCACTCTCCTCCCTAACCAGACATTATTATCAGTTTTAGTGAAAGACAATTTTTTTACAAGTAATGCATCATTCGGATATTTTATAGATGATGTAATTTATCATAAATATGTTTATGTTTGTTTTATGAGACATGAGTATGTAAGGAACACTAACCAGCTCTTCGGAGTGATTCTTGTTTAGAAGCAAGAGCAAGACTGTTGGAAAGAAGAAGAAGCAGAAAGAACACAAACCCCAAGGGTGAAAAGACTTTCTTTCCCATTTTACTCGAATTTTTATTTGTTCTCTTAATTTAGGTTTTGTACGTATATATAGCGAGAGTTGGAGTATGGTTAGAGATAGGTTTAGTCTAATGAGACTTTTTTAAAGATAAACTGATAAACTAAGAAAGATTCTCAGTACAGAGTGGCATGATTAAGTAATGGGGGTTGACACCTATGAATCTCATGAGTGTGTAATCATCCATCAACTTGATCCTATTCTTTCTTTCTTAATTTGATCTCGCTCTTGGTTCGAGCTTCGAGGCTTTTGATTTAGACCCGTGAAGATAGAGAAACAGTCAAAAAGACACCTTAACGTCAGTGCCACAACTGGTCTGGATGAGATTTATTTGCAAGGTTGATGATAACAAAAATAAAGTGTCATTGATATAATATTGAGATCAGTTTGTGACAGTTGATATTATACAAAAGTTTTCATAAAGCTGTTTTCTTTTGATGCATGATGGGTGATACCTACAAATAACAAGGTTCATGTCACTCAGATTCGTCGTAGCGAAGCCAATCTCCTCTCTAGATCATCCACTTCAGTAGATTCCGAGCTGCAAGAAGAGTTGAACATGTATGAAATGAATGAATTATCTATCCCAAAGAATCTTTATCGAGCAAAGTAAATAATTCCAAAGCATACTCGTTCTTTTCGCTCTTGTTATTGACAGTGGTGGGAGTAGGGGCTTTTGTTGCAATCCGGCCTTTTGGAGCTGAAGATAACTGTTTGGAAAGAAGAAAGAAACATAATTTTAGATTTAAACCACCCTGAATGTTTTCCTTTACAAGTTTAGCCAAACTATTTAAGAAAAACCAACCTGAGATGCAACACCAACACCAATCTCATCGAGCACCTATAGGAGCAAGGTAAAGGAATGAGTTAGAGAAAGTTTGGAGAAAACTAGCGAGAGGTCTGAGTGAATCTTCTGATTGAAAATGCAGCAACTAACCTGGTTAGTGAGATCTTCAGTTTCTTCTTCCGCTTCGTCTTTGTCAAGTGTTTCATCAATTGCCTCTGACATCATCTCTATCTGCAAACATACAAAACACAAAACAAACATGACACAGTCAATCTTCGCGATTACACCCGAACTACAAAGTATTATACTCTTAAAATTGAATAGAGGTATTGTTTACCGTCATGTCCAATTGTGCAGACTGCTTCTGGAAGTCCTTGATCACTTTAGCTTGTTTCGTCGGTGCCATTTGCTAAAAATGTGAAAACAACAGAGCAAGATATGTTAAAAAGAAGTGAGAGGACCCATCAAAGTAGTAAATGAAGCAAAATGTGATCACTACCTTGTTCATTGCAACCATAGCAGTGGTTGCACCTTTCATGCCTGTTGAGATTGAGGTGCTTGCATACAAAGCCTATGCATTATTATTATCAAACCAGCAAAGTAAGTTAATAATGCTGTCGAAGCATGTGAAGATGAATGGGGAAATTAAGGAAGCTAACCTGTGTATGAGTGGTTACACCCCTAATTTGAGCACGGCTTCCCTGCAAGTTGGTGATCTGTTGCCTCAAGCGAACAAGTTGCCGAGCTAAGATCTTGGTGGCCGCCTATGACAAATAATCCATACAGAAAGAAGCTTATTAATGTCGAAGAGAAGAGACTTGAGGAAGTTTGAACCTCACTAAGCACCTAAAAATAGTTTGTATAAGAAAGTTTAAGGAAGAATTTTGATTTCACTAGAAAGGCTTTACCTCATTTCCAGTCTTGGCTGTTTTCTTGATTTCTGCCACAAGCCTTTTTTCCTAATTTGGTCATGCCAGTAAAATCGGTCAGAACTACTAACTTAAACAGGCATCCCAGTGGATAATTAAAATCAAAGAAGAAAAGCTGCCAGATCTCATCTTACCTCCAACTGAAGAGATGTAATCTCGCGTTCGATACCTGCAATTACATTGAGAAAATGCAAGATACTATATTACAATGCAGATACACTTAGCTAGGTTCTTGACATTTTCGCAGTTAGATAAAACAAAGAACTCGAGTTGAGAAAGAGTGTACAAATTTATAAAGTAATCCAAAGAAACAAAACTCAGCTAGCATAGCATGGTGCAATTACTCTAGTCAACACTAAGTAAAAACATAAACCCACAAGTACTGATTCTTGCTTCTTTTCTTAACTAACTTTGAGGATCCACTAAGATCCTACTACAGAACAAGCAAAAACATGGAAAACAGTTTTTTTTTTGTTCAACCTCAATCGTCCAATTAGATATGGCTTATCAGAGCTCTAAGAATTTCATTTGCTACACCATTACTTTTACCGTACCGCTAAGATCTAACCCGCTTATAGAATTAGATGTTCAACAGAGAAAGAAGACATACCTCGTGTAGCCACAGCCATTTCTCTCTTGCTGGTGCGCAGAGCATCTGCATAAAGAGAAAATCTTCAATAGAATCAAAGAAGAATTACCAAAAAGAGAAAATCTTCTACATGATTCCATTACCAAAAAGAAGCACTGAAACGAATATTGAATCAGGGTAAAGTTACTAATATAGCAAAAAACACACATTCGGTCAACAAAGTAGATTACAACACTGTCACTCAATATTCAAAGGTGGCAATTTTGCAGAACTAATCTAGAACCCAGTAGATTTCTCCACTACACACCATCAGGTTCAAGCACAGGTAAATATAAAAGGCCACATTTTTGAAGAATCCTTGTAAAACCCTAGACCCAGTTACGATATTCCATAGCTGACAAACCAGTTTTACCATCAGGATCCGAAAATCAAGCTTTTACCTTTGGGAGTGGTCTTCTTTTTGAAAATGTTCATGGTTAATGGAATGGAGGAAGGGAAGAAATCCTTAATCCTTGTGCTTTATGGTGACAAAACCCTAATTACGTTCTAGATGGAAGTGAAGTTGATCTATAAAGACAGAGAGAGAGAGAAGAAGAAGAAGAAGAGTGGAGAAAAGGTGTGTCCTTTTTTCTCCTCTCAAACTTTATTTTTTGAGTATAAATGTTTTTTGAACAAAAAAGAAAAAGGAAAAAAGAGTATAAATGTTGTTATAGTCATCAACGCAACGGCACTATGAATTGGAACTTAGCCGTTACATTAGAAAATGAAAACAATTCTCTTAATGTTAAGCATTGTTTGTTTTATTTTAATCTGATTTTAATTAATATACGGAGTTGAAACCACAAACTGGCAAAAGATATTAAAACTTTCATATTAAAGTTTTTTGCTTATTTTTTTAATACCTTAAGACTTCCAGAAGTTCAGTCTATAATCTTCCTCAGTAAAATTCCGAACATTCCGTATCTAAAAGGTTTGAATCCAGAGGGTAAATAAAATAATAAAATCAAATCTAAATTTAAAAGAAGGAACAACAAACCAAAAAAAAAAAAAAGAATCGAGTCCAAACAATGAAATCCGCACGAGAACAAATATAAACCCTACTAAACCAATACACATATATAGAGCACCAAACTAGACAAGAGAGATTAAGAGTGCAAGAAAGCTGAGCAGAGAACCACAGACACTAGAACACACAATTTACCTTATTAATCGAGAGAATTTGAGGAGGACAATGACTCATTATATGACTTCTACAAATTAAAAGATTAGAGCCACGAGCAAACAAAAAACTGCATTGTTCGCTTCTTTTTTCTTTTTACTATCACATTGTCAGTGACCACTATTTTTATTTATTCTCTTTTTACCTTACTTTCTATATAAAATGTCATATATCACATGCCATATAATACTAATATTGTGGTTGTGGCGAGGCGGTTGAACCGCTTTGTTTTGTACTTTGTTACTATTCAGGCAGGCATTCACAAACAAAAGTATAAATTTATGAGTGGAACAATGTATATGCAGTGCGATGTCGAAGCCTTATCTTTTTGTTTTCTTCCCCTCAATGATTATTACATAGTATAAAGTTTACACTACTTTACGTACCATCTCTTTCCTCCCTCGCAGGCTCACAATTATTACATTAAATTGTACTAGCCTCGTATCTTCAAGTTCTTATTACAATGACGTAGATGCTTAAATAATAACTTATAATTTAATTAGGGTGTATTATTAAATATATCAATGGATTATGTGAAGGGAGTAGGCAGTTACGTTCTTCTGCCTCCACATCCATTCTCCCTCTGACAATTGAAGAAAGAGACAGCCACAGGGAGACCAAGATTGTAGTTCTCAGCGAACTCACGAGTGTTGAACTGTTGGCGCCACCCCGGTGCATAAACCGTTTGTCTTCCGAGTTGCCGGAACAATATTAGCACGAGTCGGTGAATCCCTGAGGTGGGACGTGGATTCTCGTAGCAAACCATCTCATTGCCTGACGACCAAAAAAAGCAATCATACAAAATTCAAAATGGCATATTAGATTACAGGTTTAAATTTGACCAAAATAAAAGATTAAAGCTTTAAATGGTTGCAACATAGAAAGACCAGACTATTCTAGATTTGAAGGCCGATAAACATACGGGGAGACTCGGAGAGACCGACTTATGATTCTTTTCAAGAATTTATTTACAGCGTACAAAATTTAGTGTTCCATGCCTAATACAATTCAAAGCCTAGCTAAGTTTGATGATATATCATACCCATTTATATATGTACCTTAGCTAATATGAATCTATAGAGTTAGACTTACCAAAGGTCGCTCCAGTTGTGGCAGGTATATCAGTCACCAACCTGTCACGAGAGTACCCATGCATTTAGATGGTGCAACCAGGTAATTAACTAATTGCTAAGCAAGTTTTAAATTTTTTTACTCTAAAGCATATAGAAAGGTACGTACGACTACAAGCGAAAAGTAACATGACATTTTCTTGCGTGCTAGCTATGATGTAACATGACACTGTAAAGTAGAAACTAACTCTGACCACAAGTCATGTTCTGTACTTGTTCTCTTGCATATAAACATAACCATATATCTAGAATTTCTGTATAATTCAAGTAAAGAACATTTAACGTACGAAAGACAAATATGACACACAAAGTTATTCTGTTAAAGTTGGTATTCTCTCTGTCCCCTTCTATTATTAGTAAAAATATTTCCTTTTGTGTGTCACTTGAAAAATGAGTAGATCTCTAAATTTCAAAGTCTTCAATATACAGATTTATGAGTAGTCGATATATATGTTTTTTTTATTCGAACAAGTAAGTATATATGAGAGGCTGCGTTCAAAAAAAAAAGAGTATATATGAGAGGCTTGATTTATCTCTGAAGTAAAGTTCATCAATGAAATGAATATAGATGATACAAACCAGTGGAGATATTCTCGGAGGTGAGGGTTGCTTGGAGTTGGCACATCTGGATCCACCATAATCTACATTTTGCATTATAACGGTATAAGAAGATCGATTAAGAACTATCAACTGAGGCTTTTTTGGTTAAGTCTGATACATGATAACACAAGAAATAACTAAAAGCTTATATTTGACCCCAAAAAATAATTGGCTTTTTACTTTGGGTATCTAAGGTATCTTTGAAACCGGAGTTAAACAAAAACAACCTGACCCAAAGAAAACAAAAGTCATGACAGTAATTGAGGTTCTGAAGAGTCCATTAGACCAACGTGGATATATGTAAAAGATATTTGTAAGACTTTAGTTTATAATAAAAGAAGAAAGAAGAAAGTAGAAGAACCAAGGTGTAGAAATTTCTGAAATCTTCTCCTCCAATCTCGACCGTTGGTTTGTTCAGAACTTGGGAGGGCCTTAGATCCAAGCCATTAGTAACCTCTCTTTGGCCATAAGTAACCGTAAGAGAGACCAATCTTGTGAAAGGATCAATAACATCTCGAATAACTCTTCCCACCACGAGAGGATCTCTCGGACTTATAGACATGATATGATCAAGTCTCAGCACTATGTTTGCTTCTTATCGTATCAACCCCACACCTTCTATTTCTATATATATAGTGTTTTGGCACTTGCAATAATTAACTCGAATCACTTGAATAAAAATCATTACCACGGTCTCTTTTTTTCATGTCTTGTCTTCTTCGACTTTAGAGAATCTACACCTGGTTCGACGTACGTATATCACTTATTGTCTTCCTATTCATACCTTTTTCCCCTTTTCTCTCTCTTTGTGGTATTCAATTCTAAACCCACTAGTACTATAAACATATATCATAATATTCTAATTAGACATCACCCACTAATATTTGATCTATTTCCTTCAGTCGGATATATACCTCCTCGACCATATACTATTTGCGCACATATCCTCATTATATATACTAAAATGACATTAATTAATTACGACTGAAAAATCTATAAGTAGGTCCATAACTCCTTATCTCTTTAGGTCTCCCTAGCTAGTCCAATGAACACACGCGCACCGGTTCAATCCAAACCGAAAATGTGATCCAATCCAAAACTGGATCATCATGTCATACATAGAACTTGTATATACAATATGTGAAGATTACTTACCATTGCAAGTGTTTTATATTTAAACATAGATAAACAAAAACATTAGTCAAATAATTTTAAACGTATTATCTTTTTGGAATAATGGGGGTTTTATGCTAATCGAGAGATTCTATACCAAAAGAAATATAAATCTAAAATCAGTGGGAAAGAAAAATCAAACATATCCTCATCATTTTAAAACATTCACAATAATACGTCAACCATTATTTAAAGATCTTTTCGTGAAAATTCTTTATATTGATTTTTCATAAGATGAAAATATCTAGACTATTCAAACACTTTAATTGATCGACGTAAGCTTGACCATATAAAAAGAAAAATCCATATTGTATAGATAGCAGAAGCCGAACGCTACGTTTGAACCGCCGTTTGGAACAATCATCGCGTTTTAAGACCGCAGTATTATTGAGCTCAAGTCAGACAAGACCATGCTTTTAATCTCTACGTGTCTTAACGCGTCGAGTTAAAATAAAAAAAAAACAATTAAAAAAATCAATTAAACAAAAAAAAGCGTAAATTTCCGGAAAAAACATAAAAAGAGAGATAAATCCGGGTAAGAGAAAAGGAAAAAGGGAAAAAAAAAATCGAAATCATATTGTCCATTTCTCAATTTGGATTGGCCTCTCTTTGCGGGTTTTGCAATCGGATCCCTCTTCCATCTTCCCAATCGGTAGGATCAAGCTCAAAGTTTGTTCCTTTTCAACCTTTTTTTTTTTCTTGAATTGTTCTAATCTCAACACTGTCCTGTTTGTTTTCTTTTAATTCATACAATAATTTGATAATGGATGCAGAAGTTCTTGGCTTTGGATTGGATTTGGGTCTCGGTTCAAAGCCAGCTCCTTTGTGTTCCTCCGGGAGAAACCAGGTGAGTCGTCTCTTCTTTTTAGGTTTTCTTGATCTTCGATGCAATGACGCATGCATGATAAGTATTGTTTGGATTGAGTGTTGAGAATTGTTAGCGGTTTTGTTGCAATGGTTTATGTTGTTGTGAAGCAATTGTGATTGATTCATGGATAGGAAACGGAATAGATATGCAGGACCAGCTTGTGTGTCATGGTTGTAGGAATACGTTGCTCTATCCTAGAGGAGCGACCAACGTTCGTTGTGCGTTATGTAACACTATCAACATGGTTCCTCTTCACCCTCATCCTCATACCCCTCCTCCTCCTCATCATCATGGTATTGATATCTTCCTTCTGTAATTTGTAATTAGAATTGAGTAGGGAAGGTTTAAAAGATTTTGTTTGAGATGCTTTTGCAATCTTGTGCATCATGGCTTGGTTGGGTTCTGAAGTTTGAAAACACAGCTCATGCAGGGATGGACATGGCTCACATTGTTTGTGGTGGTTGTCGAACAATGCTTATGTATACGCGTGGGGCAAGTAGCGTACGATGCTCTTGCTGTCAGACTGTGAACCTTGTGCCAGGTATATCAATATCAAGAATCTGTCTTTCACACGCTTTCGTTTCATCAGGATTGGTTTGTTGATATGTTTGCATAGATTCTTTTCCCTTTTCCCCAAAATGTATGTGGAATCTGAAATACTTGGGATTTGTAGAGTAGATGAAAATATCTGAAAGGCGAAGGCTTTAGATGATCTCTGTGGCCAACTTGATAGCATAATCTCACCGCTTCTTGTGATCTACAATTAGACTCTTACCTTTAAGTAGCCTCTAAGTTTTTGCCATTTGGATGTATGATTGTCTTTTCTTTCTTTCATCATATATCTCTTGCTTCTTGGAATTTCTAGTTTTAGTTTTGTTCCGTTTGTTGAAACTGTGCTTGACTTTTTTATGAAATCAACAGGACCCCCACCTTCCAATCAGGTTGCGCATGTCAATTGTGGGAACTGTCGGACGACTCTCATGTATCCTTACGGTGCATCATCTGTTAAATGCGCTATTTGCCAATTCGTTACTAACGTCAATGTGAGTGTAACTTCTGCATGGGTGAGTTAAGTATAAAGATCTTCCTTTTGGCATTTGATTTCTGATATATTTTTTTCATCCGCAGATGGGCAATGGAAGAGTGCCTCTCGCAGGCAACCGGCCAAATGGAACAGCCTCTCCCGGGACAATGCCCTCTACATCCACTGTGAGTTTTCAAATTTATGATTTTGTAATAACTCTGTAGATTCTTATGGAACTGGTACTTACTTAGTCTGTTCATCGGTTTTTCCTTATCCAGCAGTCAACACCACCGTCTCAGACACAAACCGTCGTCGTAGAAAACCCAATGTCCGTTGATGAAAGTGGGAAGTTGGTGAGTTTACTATCTCTTGTGTTCGCATGGCTTCTTATGTAGCTTTGTTCTTCTTATTTACATATACATCAGAAAAACGTTTGACAAAGTGCTGAAAACACAAATTGCAGGTGAGCAACGTTGTGGTTGGAGTGACAACAGACAAAAAATAACCCACGAACGAAGTGATCTTAAAAAGATCATTACCGATTTCGTCTATCACTGCGTCTGGTTTGTGCATATTACATACGCGGAAAGAGTTTCTGTTTATATCTCCTGACTCCTTTTTAACCCAAGAAAAAGGCTTATTCAGATTCTCTTGTTTGTTTTTTTTTGCTTTCTCAAAGTGGATGAACACAAAGGTTTTTGGTCCAATAATTTGGCATTCCTGTTTGTAGACTTGTAAACTCCATTGGCCATTTATGGCATTGTTGATGTATGTATTAATATAATCTGATACACCAACCAAACATTTAAGATTTGAGTTTTTAATCTGTCTCTCCTGTGAACAAGAAGACTTGCTTCATGAAACTAGAACAGGTCAAGGAACTGATCTTAGCTTTGGTAGATTAGATAAGACTGCTCTTAAAATCTTTTTCCCAACAACCGAAACCTAATCAATACACTCCAAGAACAATTAGAGTTAGATGATCAGACAAAACCCCCCCAACAAGATAGAACCGTTCCATATAAATATTCTGTATACATTTGACACACAGATTCATCACTTTTTTCTCTTATCACTCACTGAATCATCAGCAATGGCTGGAGTGAAGATTTTGTTAGGTGGTGGTTGGACCACAAAGAGCTGGAAACTACTCTTGGGGCTGAGAATATTAGCATTCATGGCTACTTTAGCTGCAGCCATTGTAATGTCACTGAACAAAGAGACAAAGACCTTGGTTGTGGCCACCATCGGTACTATTCCTATCAAAGCCACTTTGACCGCTAAGTTTCAGCACACACCGGCTTTCGTGTAAGCTCACAAAACCCTATAAAGGTTCGATACCTATAGAAAGCAAATATGTTTCGAGTTATTATATTTAACACTGATTCTTTGTGAAAGATGTGTTACAGGTTCTTTGTTATAGCTAATGCTATGGTGAGCTTCCACAACCTGTTGATGATTGCTCTTCAGATTTTCAGCCGGAAACTTGAACACAAAGGTTCCCGTCTCCTCTCCGTAGCTATTCTAGACATGGTAATATGGTCATTCTCGGAATCAGTCCGGTTTAATTGTTACGGTTTAGAAACTTCAGTACGTGTATTGACTTGGTTTCTTGATTGCTAACGTTTTTGGAGAAAAGCTAAACGCAACTCTGGTATCTGCGTCCGCAAACGGGGCGGTGTTCATGGCGGAGCTGGGGAAGAACGGCAACAAGCACGCCAAATGGAACAAAGTTTGCGACAGGTTCACCACTTACTGCGATCACGGTAGAGGAGCACTCATCGCCGCCTTCGCCGGAGTCATTCTTATGCTCTTCATCTCTGCCATCTCTATTTCCCGCCTCTTAACCAACTCTAACAGATTGTCCACCGCCGCCACTGTTGCATCTCCGTCGTAACTCGCCACCGTCCCCTAAAACATCGGTGCCAATGTATACTTGTGTGTTTGTATAAATATTTATTGTGGCTTACTTTTGGTGTTGTCTCTCAAGTAACTTTCACATTGGCTAATGCACTGCTCTGTTTTGTCACTTTCACACACATACGACTTTTCGTTTCTCTCTTTTTCTTACATATACTGATTCTAGTACTATCATTTAATTCTTTTTATTTAATTAAAGACACTCTATATAGAACAATGAGAAAAAGTGAAAAACACTCAATAGGCAAAACTCAGGATAATTATAGTTTTCTTTCTCAATTACTTCTTCCATGGACCATTCTTATCCAAAGTCAATACTATAATTCTAACAAATTGTTTACATTGAGATGAGTTTGTATCAAACACTGGAAAATAAACCAGTATTGGTTCTATCGAATTAGTTCCTGTACAACTTTCTTTTCGTACTAGTGGAAGATACTCATTATCTTGTCTCTTATAAATGTGATATTAATCATAAATATCGAAGGTAAAAAAGCCTACGCTGAAATAAACAGTTCAGTACTTTTTTTTGTGGGTCAACTTTCAGTAATTTTCCTAACTACCTAAAATAAATGAATTAATTTAAGATTTTTTATTTTCTGATTATGCATGTTCGAAAATATATCAATTGTTTTTTTTTTTAATATGGATTAAAGATCGGTTTTTTTTAAGTGGTTCGTACATAGAAAATGATCAAATGAAAAAAAATCTTAATTTGGCGGCTTCTCGTTTACCCTTTATATATTTCTTAGACCGGACTCCAAGATAACTCTTTTAGTAATCGTTGCCCTAATAAACTCTGCTCTTATTATTTTTCTTTTCTAAAAGAAGGAAAAAAGAAAAACCAAACCCTCTTTTCTCACAGATAATCTAACCCAAAGGCTTTAGATATATACGTTACAAAAGAATATAACTTTCAACTCAATTTTGTCACTCTTTGAGATTACTTGTTCGGATTCTTGGCCCCTTCGCGAAGGTACACTCGTCTTCCTCCTTTAATGCCTTTAGATTTTTCTCTGTGGACTTTTTAGATTCTTTATTACTCGTTTGAGCTTTAGAGTTAGGTTTCTTTAACCAGATTAGCGGTTAATTGCGTGAGGAATTGCTCAGCCAAATGAGATGATTTGAGTTGGGTTGTGTTAAAGTTCGATCCTTTGAGCAATACTTGTAACTGGGCTACTTTCAGATTCTGGTCTGCTTTTTATCTCTTTAGACCATCTTTAGTGCTTTCTGGGTTTTTAGGGTTTCGAAAACAGCACTTGCATTTCAAGCGAGGGTTTTTTTGTGAACAGATCTTTTCTTTCTTGGTAAAAAGTTTCGGGCTTTGTTAACCCTAATTTCACTGTTAATGGACAGGCTTCCACCTCCCAGCAGCAGCAGAGTCTATGGCTACGGAGGTTCTCTTCTTATCCTTTGGTTCTTTGATTCTTGTAACCTCTGATTTTCATGTTTGCTAGATTTGATCTGGGAGTTAACTCACCTCTTTCTATAGTGCTGTTGCAGTTTCTGAATGTGGGATTTTGTAATTTACAGGTTGATTCTGAGAAACAATCGATTAAAAGGGATAGTAGCCCTGAACCTGACTCTAGTCCTCCTAGTCCGAAAGTAAGCAAATATGATTAATCTCTGTCTTCAGTTAACTGTGTTTCTAGCTAGTATTGGTTAGGCAGATATGACTAAACAACGACTTACGTATTTGCTACACGGGTCTTAGCCTGAGTCCAACCAAGATCAGTGTCTTCCATTGCAAATCTTATGATCTGAGTTCTTGAGAGTGGTTTTTACCTGATATTTAGCAACCCGATAATGAGCTTATTAGTTTCTTTCTGTTTGCTTGATTTCCTGTCTATTTTTCCAAGAATAGATGAGTCTGATTCCTGAATGCTATTGTTTTGTTTTGTTTTTGAGGTATCTGCTAAATGGAATCCATCAGAAGCTTGCAGGCCGTCGGTTGATGACGCTCCCATATTCTATCCTACTAATGAGGTATTTCATAATTTCTACCTGCAGTTTTTGGTTCTGTCTTGGTTATTTAAGTGTTATCTCTTTTTGAAATTTTCATCCTTGTGATGCTTTCATCTTCAGGACTTCGAAGATCCACTTGCTTACATAGAAAAGTTGCGCGGCAGAGCAGAATCATTTGGCATATGTAGAATTGTGCCGCCTGTTGCATGGAAACCTCCCTGCCCTCTTAAGGAAAAACAAATATGGGAGAAATCGAAGTTTCCCACCAGGATTCAGCTGATTGACTTGCTTCAAAATAGAGAACCAATTAAAAAGTCTTCCAAAAGCAAGAAGCGAAAACGGAGAAGAATCCCTAAAATTGGATACTCAAGAAGAAGAAGAGATTCAGGCTGTGATTCTGATTCCCCTAGCGATGCTGAAGGGAAATTTGGTTTTCAGACTGGGCCAGATTTTACCCTGGAAGAATTTCAAAAGTATGATGAATACTTTAAGGAATCTTATTTTCAGGTAGAGAATGGTTCCAAAGCGTCTGAAAACAAGAAATTTAAACCCAAGGTTAAGGACATTGAAGGTGAATATTGGCGGATAGTGGAGCAAGCAACTGATGAAGTAGAGGTATGTACAAGCAGAAATGTGAATAATTTCACCATTTTTTTTGCATAATTTTTTTTCCTAACTTGCTACTCTTGTTTTCGGGCCTATGACAGGTGTTCTATGGAGCTGACTTGGAAACCAAGAAATTTGGAAGTGGGTTTCCGAAGTATTCACCAGGGTATACTAAAAGTTTAGAAGTAGAGCAATACGCTAAAAGTGGTTGGAACCTAAACAATTTATCCCGTCTCCCCGGATCTGTTTTATCTTTCGAGAGCTGCGATATCTCAGGAGTTATTGTGCCATGGCTTTATGTTGGAATGTGCTTTTCAACTTTTTGTTGGGTAAGTTACAGTTTTCTTTAGGATAGTCTCTTTTAAAACTATAGCATTGATTTCCCGGAACTATTTTATTTTTGGGACCAAAGCTACGGAATTGATGCATCTTTCCAGTGCTTTCTAGGATCTATGTACTAACCATCTGCAATCTGCCCCTTACTTTGTTTGAAACAGCATGTTGAAGATCATCACCTTTATTCCTTGAACTACTTGCATACGGGTGATCCAAAAGTTTGGTATGGGATCCCTGGAAACCATGCTGCGTCCTTTGAAAACGCAATGAAAAAGCGTCTTCCAGATTTGTTTGAAGAACAGCCTGACTTGCTACATCAACTGGTAAAAAGTTTCCTCCTATTCGTTTTTCATTTCAAGCTTTGCTGATTAACTAGAACACCTTATGTAACTTTGGAGATGATCTTGCGTGAGCTGTATTTTTGTTAAGATAATATGCCATTCTGCATCTCCCATTTCTTTTATCAGGTCACTCAGTTATCTCCAAGTATCTTAAAAGAGGAGGGAGTACCTGTCTACCGAGCTGTCCAGCGCAGTGGAGAATTCATTCTAACCTTCCCTAAGGCCTACCACTCTGGGTTTAATTGTGGTTTCAACTGTGCAGAAGCAGTAAATGTTGCACCAGTTGATTGGCTGGTTCATGGACAGAATGCAGTGGAAGGCTATAGCAAGCAGCGGCGAAAGAGCTCACTGTCACATGACAAGTTGCTTCTTGGTGCAGCTCTGGAAGCTATCAATTCCCTCTGGGATCTGGCAAGTTCAAGGAAGAAGACTCCTGTGATTGTGAAATGGAAAAGGGTTTGTAGTGAGGATGGATTGCTTACGAAGGCAATCAAGGTGATTCTGATTCTCTGTTTCTTTTTTTCGTGTGCTTACATATGCATGCATGCACAAATACACACTCAAACAAACATAGGAAATATATTACATTTTCATAGATTGACAAGTATCCTCTGAAGTAATTGTCGACTTGTCCATCTTATTGTTGATAATATTGAATCAAGGACCTTCAATTGTACTAACATAGCTAATGTTAGCAGAAGCGGGTGGAGATGGAGGAAGAAAGACTAAACAACCTCGGGGATAGTTTTACCGTGCTAAAGATGGAGGGGGATTTTGACATTAAGAGAGAACGAGAGTGCTTTTTTTGCTTCTATGATTTGCATATGTCTGCTTCAAGCTGCAAGTGTTCCCCCAACCGATTTGCATGTCTTACTCACGCTAAGGATCTGTGTACATGTGAAAGCAAGGATAGATTTGTCCTTCTTCGCCACACCTTGGTTGAGTTACGATCGCTGGTCAGAGCTCTAGAAGGGGATCCCGATGCCATAGAAGCTTGGGGACGTAAAAGACATGACCAGAATCCTTTGCAGCATCCGAGAGCAAAAGAAGCCTTGGACCTCAAGGGTACCTCCGGTTCGAAGAGTCGTGGTTCATCAAAAGCACAGCACCGAGAACAAAACAATCTTCAGTTAGGCGCTGAAGGCTTACAAAGTGATCTAGTCATAAACAAGGAAGCTCAGTTGAAACAAGATGGTGATCAAGATGTACATGGCATCACTAATAAGTCATCTGTCACCGATGTAAAACCTGGTGAGATAGTTAAGTTGGATGAGAAGGTTTCGGTTAAATCTCAAAACCCACATTCAGTTTCAGATGTAGGGTGTAGCGAGCCAGCGAAGAAAGTTGATGGTTGTTTAAAAGGGAAAGACCAAGACGCCGCAGCCAGTAGGTTAAGTCAATCTGTTGAGCTTTTGAACTCTGGATCTCTCGTTGTTAAAAAGCTGTGGTGCAGTAAGCAAGCCATCTACCCAAAAGGTGAGATGAATTGAGGATTTAAGATGAGCTTTTTACTTTAGCATTGTTTATGCCTTCTAAAACTTTTGCTTTTGATTGAGTTTTACAGGATTCAAGAGCCGTGTTAAGTTCTTAAGCGTGCTTGATCCAACAACACTAACTAATTACATCTCAGAGGTTCTGGATGCAGGGCTGGCTAGTCCACTGTTCAGGGTAGGGTATCCTATTCATATTGTGGTTCCAAGAATATTGACTAAAATCTGATTTTACCAATGAGGGTGGTAAAAGACGACAATGCTGAATCGAGCTGAATTGTTGTTACATGTTTTCAGGTCTCACTAGAAGAATGCCCCAGCGAGAATTTTTCGAATACATCAGCTGAGAAATGCTGGCAAATGGTGATACAAAGGCTCAAACTCGAAATCATCAAAAGATGTGATCAACCTGCTAGCTCCTTGACTTCTTTACAGGCTTTGGAGAGTATTGGGCTTGAAATGTTTGGATTTCTCTCCCCGCACATTATTCAGGTAATACAATTCGATTTCTCATTCTTAGCCATAGAACTATGGTCTTTAATCTTTTGTCTCATTCCACGTGAGCATCTTCCTTACTCGTTGGCATGACCAAATTCGCGTATTGTCTTTGCCACCGTTCTGGATAAAATTTAACATCGTACTCAGGCGCTCGAGGCTCTTGATCCAAAGCATCAGTTGGAGGAGTATTGGAACCAAAAAACTGCGAAAGTGTTTGGTGTTGAACTAACAAAGGAAGGAGAAAAGGATGACGAAAAAGAGAAAGGAGGGGCTTCAGATCCCACTATGGACCGGGACACAAGGCTTCTGCGTGGACTGTTGAAGAAGGCGACACCGGAAGAGCTAGCAATGATGCATGGACTTCTATGTGGTGAGACACGCAACACCGAGCTTCAGGAAGAGCTCTCCTCTTTGGTAGATAAGATGGAGAAAAGTCCTTGATGATGAGCAAGCAGGGCACTCTCTCTCTTTGAAGTTGCCTTTGTCAGTCATTCTGTTGTATTAGTAAAGAGATGTCTAGAGAGCTATGAAAAGTAGACAAAAGGGTTGCTTTGTTTGTCTTTCCTTTTTTCTAGAAAAAGGGTGTAGGATTATTGATTGTTCTCATGTACCCATTGTTCCTCTTTTTCATTTGCTTGTACCAGCTTTAATTGAAGAAAAAGAAAATGCTTCTACGATTGGTATTTTGAAATAACAATTATTTGTCGAATGAAAAATTAACCAGCCTATGTTCAACATGTATGAGAAGATGTTAACAAAAGACTTGAAAGAGCGTTCAAGTGTGGTTTAGTGGAGAAACAAACACAAATCTGAATTCACAGCCTTCATAATCAATCATTCACACAAAGAGGGTTTGGACTAAAATGATAATTTGGCTTGAAAATAAGCAAAGTGTAGGAATCTGAATCTGTACAAAGAAGAGAATCTTTAAGTGAGATCATCCTCGTCAAGATCTTCACCCATGTTCATCTGAACTGCAGTAACATCTCCAGTGGGTAGCTTTCTCGCCAACTTGATGATCTGCACACAAATAATTCTCCAATTAGATATCGATCGTTTAATGAAACTTTCTACAATCTTCTAGTTTTACGATAACCAAGAAACGCAGAACAAATCAATTCCGAAGCTCAGAGAGACAGGATAAGGAAGATCATTTCAATATATTACCACATGATCCAAATTCGAGACAGTGCTTGAACATGCCACTTTCTTGATTTCTTCGATGTCACCTTCATTATAGGCTGTAAGCAGTCTACTAGCAGTTCGGTTCTGATCACTTTTCAGAAAAGCATCAATCCTACACACAAAAAGGAAAAGAATTTCAGCCACAGAACAGTTCGTTTGTTGTTTGCTGCAACATACATGGTCCATATATTACTAGTCATCGAACTACCGAGTGACTGCATAAAGAGGGAAGAGTATACTCACTGAGAACAATCATTGTAGCATTTTTCTGCCTGCTTCAAGTCATGACCATATAGATATACAATGATTGCACTAAGATATGCCTGAAATAAAGTACAAAACAGTTAACTCAGACTATTGAGAGCTCCGGGGATGAACAAAGATGGAACCCGATTCCCCTATATTCATACCTTACACTGGCTATTTGTGGCGTCGCACTTGTCAGCTGCTACACCCAATCTTAAGAAAAAGGTTGCAGCATCTGTGAACCTACAGTTTAAATTGTAAGCGAATCAATTTCTGTATCAGATAGATGGAGAAATACATTTAATGAAACCCCTATTCTCTCAAGCATAGAAAAGCTTTACTCTTTCACAAATTATTAATTAACATATCCATGTGTGTTTTAAGTAAGAACTTACTTCTCGAGCTTTATGTAAACACTAGCACAAGCACGGTACAGATCAAAGGCCATTTGGTCCCTCCCATCTTCTTCTAGAATTTCACAAGCATCGGTGTATAGTTGGATGACATCATCAGGTTTGACATCTTCCAAAGCACTGAATAAAAAAACATCGAAGATCAAACAAACAAAAAAACAAAATGGAGCAAGCTCGAGAAGTCACGCTCAGAAAATACATCAAAGACATCAAATTCAAATCATAAAATCCAATTTCTTGATTATTATAGACGTCAACATAAAATTACCGAGCTGCCTTTCCAAGAGCATCTGATGCGGGTTGTGCCCTTCCACACTCAACATACAGTTCAGACGCTTTTCTGTAAAAATCAGCAACTTCGTTCCAGATACTTAGCTTCTGTGCTAGGGCAGCAGCAGACTCCATATGTTTTGCAGCATCCCAAGGACTAATTCATATCAAGGATAACACTAAATAGGATGATCTCTGCATACAATAAAAATAACTAGCAGCAGATAATAATGATCTCAAACGGTAAATTTGGATACGAAGCTTGCATCTCTTGTCCTTTTGAAGCTTTCTCGAGAGCCACTTTAGCTTTCTCATATTTGTTAGATGCCCTGAAGCCATTTGCTGTTGTTTTATCGATGAAAAAGAGTAAAAAAGACAATAACAAAATCAGTTTTCATTTCGGCATGAAAATACCCTGCCACGCTTATAATATCTCTAGAGAAAAAGAGACCTAAAAACATAGAATTTGCCATAGAGGAAACTACGCAATATTACCAACCTGCTTGTTCATACAACTCAGTAGCACCTCTCCAATCAGCACTCCATCTTGTAAGCGTGAGTTTTGTCCTGTGAGAAAATCAATAACCAAAGATGCTTAGAAAAATAGGTTTATAACAGAAGGAGATCATTGAAATTTAGGAATATGAAAAGCAAAACATAACCATTTTCAAAGCAAAGACGATGCTCCACCATATCAATCCAAAATGATTTCTCAATTGCATTCTCATTATCAACTTTTAAAGCCAACACATTTTTGCATATACAGCACTCTGAAAGACGTAATTTCATTTTTAAATTAAGAGTCTCCTTGATTCTATCACATAAAGGAGTGTTCTTAAACTTAAAGCAAACTCAGATTCAGCTATTCCTATGCAGCGATACATAAGATATTAGATTCCTCTCATTTCCCAACAAATAACCTCGATCGAATCATAAGAATGGATCACGAGAAGTTTATCGATCACTGAAACGAAATTAAAAACCAAAAATCCTAAGAATTATTAAAGACAATAAAATGCCTTAAAACCCAATTCGAATGATTACTTGCACCGATCATTAACCTCGTACAGAGACAAATCACATAGATGGTGAGCGAGGAGAAGAAGAAAGCATACATTTTGTCGGCTTTGGACATCATCTTTTCAGGATCCGAAGACATGACTTTGCTCTAATTCAGTAAACCTCCCGGCGATTTAGCAAACTCGGAGATCGATCTGCAAAACTTAGAAGAATCTCTCCACTCTCTCTTTCTCTCTGATCAAAGGGTGTGTTTTTAACCAAATATCTTCTGTTTTTAGTTATAAATAATTGGACTTTATCTTCCATATTTAACTTTAATTTAATAAATTTCTTTCTTTTAACAAACAAACAAAAATGTTGATATTACACCATGTCTAAGATCTCTGTTCTGTGTGAGAGTCTTCTTATTCTCGTAATTTAGATGAAAGGTAACAACTTTTGTTAGTAAAAGTATAAACTTTATACCCAAAATCAACTTATATCTCTCACCTTCTCTTGTTCATTCTTCATCAAGCTTCATGACAAAAAGCATGACTTTGAAAATTGTGATTTTTAGGTAAGAAGTAGAAATCCAACACATTCTCCTAACTCATCTCTAACTACTATATACACACTCTATAAATTACACCACCATTTGACTCCAAACATCATCAAACAAACACCAACACAACCAAACTTCTCCACACAACAACTCTCTGATAAAAAGTCAGCTATAATGTCAATCTCAAGAATCTCTCTCTGCCTAGTCTTTCTCACCTTCCTCACTTCGCCACTTGTTCACTGCTCTCGCACCCCCAAATTGGCCGTAGCAGAATCACCCGCAATGGAGAAGAAGCTCGTGAAAAGACATATTCATCCTCCAGCATTGCCTGTTTCTAAATTCACCGAGGTTGATTCATCACCCTCCATGGCCAAGATTGATGCTGAGCCTGCAACAAACTCTGCGATAGCCGGTTTCTTCGGGTATAGATTCCCATTCCAAGGTTGGCCTTTCCACAAGTATGGTCCTTTCCCACCGGTTAATCCTGCAAATCCTTCTATTCCTACAACACCCTCTACTGGAGCTGAGGAAGAGGAATCTGAGAAGGTGCCTTCTTCGCCAAGCAAAGGAAACAGAGATGGAAGCAACGCGTGAAGATGAATGAAGACAGGAAGTGTACTTACTACTAAAACCTTATTTGGGTTTAATGACTGTTGAATCTTTATTCTCTAGTTTTACATTTTGTATCAAATAAAAATGTACCATGTACTATAAATGCTATGTGACATTTTACATGGATAAATGAAATGAATACAATTTGTCTTATCTACCAAGCTCTTTGTACTTCCGGTTTCTGAGGTTCATCGTTTCGGGACAATTTTCACTATGACAGACACAGGAATATGAACAACGTGTCCCATGTTTCCAAACAGCTTGATTGTCCCAAAACTGGCTATAGAGCTGTTTTTCTTTGCCGTGAGGATTACACTAAGTAGCTTTGTCTCTCCCTTGGCTATAGAGAATTGAGTAGGAGATGCCTTCATCAAAACATCAAAAGGAGGAATCAAACCGACGCTGTAGGTCTCATTTCCAGCAATGTTTGTCATTAGTCTTTGTACAGTTCGCGTGCTATTAAGGCTCGAGATTGTGATGGATGGCAAGTTGAGGTCAGATCCGCTGATTGTTTCATTTCTAAGTAAACAGTTCTTGCCTGTGTAGTTGAATACCGCTGGAGCCGATCCATTGATCCCACAAAGAAATGACATATAGTCTTCAAAATCTGCATCGAGAGAGAGAACGAACGAACCGTTAAAATGGTCTACGTACGTTTAGTTATATGAAAATGTGGAAAACCACTATTATTAACTCACTAGTATCAAAGATTAGGCCAGGATCCAAAGCTGCGGTTGCATTCACAAAGCCATTCCCCATATCAAATGGGGTTGCAGGAGTCATACTTTGATCAGGATTAGCATAAGCACGCTGAGCCATTATCGCCTCGCCTTTATTGTCGAATAGCACAGAGGTTGTTGAAAGTGCAGATGCAATGGCTGATGGACTAAACTTTCTGAATTTCTGCTTGATCAATGCAGCCACGCCAGCTACATGAGGAGCAGCCATGCTTGTACCAGACATCATCGCAAAACTCTCTCCTAAAAAGAGCAAAAAAGAATGTAAGAGTTTTAAATGGGAACGCCATTAACTTTAACAATGACATGCGTTAGAGATATTTATATACCTTCAAACTCAGTGGAATCTGTGGCAGCAGAACTCCAAGCGCCCCAAATGGAATTTCCAGGAGCTACAAGATTAGGTTTCAGAATGTCGGCGTCGTTAAAAAGGCTGTCTTCTGGATCAGGTCCTCTGGCTGAGTAGTACATAATCTTCGGAGCTCTGTCACTAAAGTTAGCATTTTGCCCACCCGCAATGGCTGCAACTGCCCCAAATCTAACAATCTCCTTGGTGGTTCTATTTCTTTCAAGAGTAGAGTTATAGTACTTGAGTAAAACCTGATAAATAACATATCGTTATTAGGTTACTATCGTACAAGAATCAAGAGTGCTATGTTTCTAGCTATATTCTCACCTTGGAATCTTCTGGAGATGGAATTATAATGCCGGGCATATTCATTGGTGTAGGATTGATCTGAAAACCAAGAACATATGGGTCCATGTAGAACACAACACCTTTTGCAGATAGATTCTTGGCTACAGCTAAAGCTTGTTTAATAGTGGAAAGCCCGAGCACGAAACGAATAGAGTAGCTACATATCAAGAGATTCCCACAGACAAGATCCTTATCGAAGCTGTCATAGTCTTGGCATTCACCTACATACATGTCTTTGTCTACTACAGAGCTTTTGTTCCTCAAAGCATCAACAGCAGATATCAATTTGTACATCTTTCCCTTATCTGTAGGAACTAGAAGACGCAAACAAAACAGCAATTCAAAAGCTAAGCCAATATAAATTAGCTGAAGATTTGAATATGAAATAATAGCTTACGTGCAAGTCCTACGCCTGGAATGGTTACATTGTTGCCTAAGATGATCGAATTAGAGTAAACTCGATCGTGAGTAGCAGCACCAACTGTGAAAATCCATGGGCTGAAGGAGGACATGCTCTTAGGAGAAGGACCCGTGTTTCCTGCAGCTTGCACAACGAATATACCGGCCTTGACAGCTGATAGCATAGCCATATCTAGAGGGTTAAAGAACGTGGCAACACCAGGAGGACGCCGATTAGGTGTGATGGATAGACTTAATATGTCAACTCCATCTTGAGCTGCCTAGAAAAATTCATAAACCATTGAAAAGTGTCATGGAAAAATAGATACATTATAATAGAAAGACTGAAATGAAAAAAGTAAATGCTTTACCTGATCTATAGCAGCAACAACATCTGCAGCAAATCCGCCAAAACTCTTATACAATGCCTTGTAAACAGAAATGCTAGCACATGCCAAGCACACATAATCAGTACTCTCAGTTCATTATGAATGATAAAAGATGGTCTCAGGAAAACCATTTGCAACTAATGTCCATATACTTACTGTGCACGAGGAGCGATTCCACTAGCACTTCCAAAGTTATGGCCAGAAACTACAGCTGAGACTCCATGGTTACCCGCTGCAATAGAAGCTGTGTGTCTGTGTATGATCAAGATAAGAAATTTTAGCTGCAGTACATATGTCAATATGTGAAAAGATGCTAAATGATTCAACATTATACTTACGTGCCATGGCCATCACCGTCAAAAGGTGAAGCATAGTCCTCGGATGAATTGAAAATGCCTCTAGTAATAGCTGACTGAGCGAAATGGCGAGCTCCAACAAGCTTCCTATTACAAGACCCCGATGGAAAATCCGGCGTGACTTCACAAACACCTGAGAAATGATTAGGGATCGGATACTGACGCTGAGAAGCATCAGTGGCATTGAAACTAGGGTGATTTGGGTCAATGCCAGTGTCGATAAACCCGATAACAATTCCTTCTCCAGCAGCTTCATATCCACCTTCTTTAACCCAAGCACCTTTTGGTAGACCCATGAACTGAGGTGTGTAAGTTGTCGCCGTCCTAACAGAGAAATCCAAAACTATGTTTGCTACTTCGTGTCTCCTTGAAAGCTTCTCAGCCTATTGGAGCCAAAAAAAAGAAATTACATAAAGATAAACAAACATAGTGTAAGATCAAAGAGATATGGAATGATCAAGATTATGTACCTGCTGTGAGCTAACAAACACAGCAAACCCATTGATGAGATAATGGAAGCTATAAAGCTTTATATATTTCTCTCCTTTCAATGTATGTTTCAGCAAAGAGTCATGAGCTTGAGCAATTGATGATCTCCTTGATCTCCAATAGCGTGACTTTGAGATGTTCCTATAACCAGAGAACCAAAATCAATACCAACAAGATTCTACACAAGAAAAGAGTGAACCTTTATACACAAAACTCCAGTTTTCTAAGTGCTGTTCAAAACAAGATAGTTAAGAGACTCATACAATGCATGTACCTAAAAGTGAACTCTTTCTAATTCAGCGATTGATCATTAACCAAAACCTGAAGTTCAAGATTCCAAAGCAAAGTTCAATTACCTTGGTTGGAGATTTGGTCTAGTAAACTTCGAAGTGTCTCCATGTTTGTATCCGTGTTGGTGCTTATCTCTGACTCTTTTCACTGCTTCTTGTTGTTGTAAAAGATGAAGAGTAGGAGCTTGTCTCAGAGTAACAATGTAAACAGCCGTAGTAGAGTTAATATCAGAATCACCATCATCTTGCCCCAAGGTATTGGACAAAAAACCAACACAGAACAGAAGAACAACTCCAAAATTAACCATCAAAACTCTCCTCATTTTTTCAATCACTGATTAAAAAAAACACACGACGAAACCCACCAATAATTGTTTAAGTAAGAAAAGGAAGAGAGAAAGCAGAAAAAGAAGAACTCATGAAGCAAACATGGTGGATAAGTGGAGTTTGCAGAAAAAGGAGTTGCCTTTTAATTTTTTATCGTGTTGGAGACGGTGAAAGAGTAGTGTGCTTAGTTATATTTATACTTATTAGTATTATATTTATATACACAAGATCGGATATTTTCTGCAGAGAGAAAAACCCAAAACTCACGAGAATCTGAAACCTTTTCTTTCTTGGATTCTGTGAGTATTTTTGAACGTTTTATGTATATTACACGGTCCCAGAAGGAGAAACAAAGAAAAGGACGAGCACAGTGTTTTGAAAGAAAACAGAGTTTTGCAAAATTTAGCTGTTGGAACTTGTCGGGTTGAATTTTGTTTTTTATTTGTATCTTCGTGGTCGTTTGTTTACCTTAACTACGTATTGAATTAACAGATTTCACTGAAATTTTAAAAGAAAACTAATGTAATATAATGCAAATTTTCTTAAAATGATAATAAACCTTGTCACAATCCATTAAGAAAAATAGCAAATAGCCTAATAGAATCTTGAACTCGAATTCGTTATTAAGAAATAAAACAATAACATGTAACGACTATATATTCCTAGATGATTAAAGTCGTAACAGCTTTTTTACTTTTTATGTTGTTTTATAAAAAAATTAAAGCTGATATTTAGCAATGATGGGTCAAACGTGAAGAATCATTAGGAGTGCTAATGGGTCACACCGTTAATTTTTTTCTTTTTCTATTCTTTTCCTAATTTCTTACTATTATTTAAATTGTCCTGCAACGGTACAATTCTTGTAAGAATGAGAGACCAATGATTTAGTGTGTTTGAACGCAATGCTACACACGTAACACAGTCATAAAATCGGATTGGCTAGAAGTCAAACATTTTTTGTTCCTAGAATGATGTGGCAACAATGTGTGGACTCAGTTACCAATTAGTTCTTCCGATACTTTTGAACCACTTGTTGAGATAATAATGCAGACAAAACCAACCGAATCGAAATGGTGGTATTCACTTATAGGCTCATAGGCCGCTTATAGATCGAATCGAAACCCATTATGTTACTTCATATTTGCATCTATTATCATACATTTTCATTATAACAAGCATTTTACTTATCATCCAATCTTAGTATGAATCTTAGTCATACTGCTCATACATCTATTTTTTTTAATTATTTCGTTTATTCAAATACGAAACACACGAAACCATTTGTGTTAGATTTCAACTACAGTTTTTACTAATTTTAAACTATCCAAACCGAATAGGAAGTAACATTTTCTGCTGTGGCATTGCACATGTTGTGAACGCAGCTAAGAACCTTCTAGCTTCTAGGTATGAGGCATGCAAATCAAACAACACCTAACAAAAACAACAAATAATCGCAAAGCTTAAGGGGGAATCACAGCTGAAGAATTCGATTTAGAAGAGACGACTCCTATAAGTCCAACTCGAGAACAAAAAAACTGTTTCCTTGGTAAGAGATTTCAAACAGATAACGACTTTATATATCCAAAATTCATACGCCTGACATAAAGGTAATGCGAATATTCCAGAATTCTCATCTTTTGATGCATCCACAAGTTCTTCATCCACAAAAAGCTGATATGTGTTCGCCACAAACATCCACAGCTCTCTAAACAAGGTTTAAACTTTTACCTAAACAAAGACCATAGGTGTGATTAATAGTCAGAACTCAGAACCGCAGAAGACTCGTATGTAATCACTAAATGGCAATCAAGGTCACTGAAAATTTGGCCACATATAGTTTCTAAAAAAGGATTAAGTTCCTCAAATTGGCGCAAGAAAGTTTCTACTTAGACTTAAAACGATTTAGCAATGTGTAACAATCCTAGAGTTAGATGTGCACACTGAAGCAGAGCACAAGTAGATAAGCAAATCAATGCAAGGCAAAGACACTCATTATATGATCAGGTCATCAGAAACTTGTGATGATTAATTGAAAAGAAATGTTGAAGCACATACTTATAATAAGATGTTGAAAAGGCAAAAGACACTCACTTGACAACAAATCTACAAACTTTAAAGAAAGATCAGAGATTGCGAAACCACGACACATGTAAAACCTGAGGAAGTCCAAATCAAACAAATTCAATAAAAACGCCTTCACAATCTCACAAAACACAGTAAAAAGCCGAAAGACAAAAGGCAAACCTAAAAATCACTGCTGCTGCTGATTATGAGGATTAGGAGGTGGTGGCATGCCCGGACGCGGAGGAGCAAAGCCACCAGGAGGAGGAGGCATTCCAGGGCGAGGAGGAGGAGGTCCTTGCATCCCATGAGGCGGTGGCGGACCACCAGGTCCTCTCATCATCCCCCCAGGCGGAGGAACCATCTGAGGCGGCCTTTGTCCATACGGAGGCGGTGGTCCAGGAAACTGCGGCCTCATACCATAAGGCGGAGGAGGACCTCTTCCCATCGGTGGACCTTGACCACCAAAAGCTGGAGGAGGAGGAAGCATCTGTCCAGGAGGTCGAATAATCGGAGGACGAGAGATCTGAGGCTGCATCATTCCCGGAGCCGGTCCACCAACTCCACGAACCGGACCGGATAGTCCAGGCTGAGCTTGAACCAGCGAGCCTGTTGGTACTCCACGTCCAGCTGCACGACCGATTCCAGGACCAGCAACAGCAGCAGCTGAGCCAGCTTTAGCGCGAGACTCTTCAGGAGGTGGAGGTCCTTCCACTGTCATCGAGATGACTTCTTCTCCTCTTAGCAAGACTAAGCCGAGCGTGCGGCGTTCTTCTCTCTCTTCGTTCGTCTTCTTGCCTTTCGCTTGTGGAAGCTTACGGAACTCCTCGCAGTCTCCGAGGACCAGGTTCATGTGGCGGTCGAAGGCCATGAATTTCCCTACTAGCTGCCTTCCGTCTTGGATCGTCACTCTCATCCTGTAGTTTATGAACTGAAGCATCTTTGAACTCTTCGACATCGACATTGTCGCCGGTTAGTACAGTCGAACACCCGCGACGCAGTTATATGATGAGATTCGAACCGGCGGAATCGGGTAGTACGCCGGAGGAGAACAGATCGAGCTTTAGGGTTTTCCAAAATCAATCGAGAGAGGCCAAAATTTGGCGGTGTGAATCGCGAAGTGAGTAATATCTAGGGTTTATAATAGAAAACAACTCTTACTCCGTTGTGGGCTTAATTTCATCATGGGCCCAAACTTATTTAACTGGCTGCAGTATTTATTATTTAATTGTTGTTTAAAGATTAAAGTTTGTCGAAGTTACAATAAAAAAAAAAAAAGTTAAACAAACTTAAAGTTATATCACTCCCAATCAATTGAGACCAAAACTTTTTTTTTGAAAAAATCAATCTTAAATTTTCCCTAAACATATTAAGAACCACAAAAAGTCTTATTACTAATTCGGATGAAGTTTAAAACTCCACCGCCACTGGATTAATGCAAGTTATTGGAAAACTATAGGTTTTTAGAGGACCTGTTCAATTCTTTAACTAGAAGCTATATCTGGTTGAAGGCGTTTGAATGTTATTCAATTTTTCATATAAAAAATTATATTTAAATATAGTATTTAGATGCAAAATTTCAAAATATAAATATTTGAGATATTAAAAAAATAAAGTTTAGGTACTGCATTTTCATTTTAAAAATAAAAAATGAATAACCTTTATTAAGCTACTATATACAGATATAAATATTAAGTAAAAAAATGAACAAGATATACTCCCTCCGGTTTTGAATAATTGTCGTTTTAGAGATTTTTTTTGTTTTAAATTAATTGATATTTTCAAATTTTGATGTAAAATTTAATAATTTTTAATATTTTATAACTATTTGTATTCTGTAGAATATTATTTTATTAATTGAATTGTGTTTTAAGTGTATCGGTAATTATATTTTTTTTTGAAAAATTAACAAATTAAATATTTTTTTAAGTTAGTGTATTCTTTTGAAACAACACAATTAATCAAAACCAGAAGAAGTACTATTTAAATGCTATTAGATGGTGCATCTAAATACTGAAACAAACCACTCCACGCTCAAGTTTCACTTGCTTGAGCTCAGAACCCACTCTCACGGAAGTAATTTACTTTACCTTTTCTTTGTGGTTCTTCTGATTGCTTTTAAAGATGTTTGGGTCTAGGATATGTCCCGTTTTTTAGTGTCTGAAGTGTCATTTTCGCTTTGTATCTTTTATCATTGTGTCTAGTTGTTATTATGTTTTTTACTGTACTTTATAATATTTCGTGTCGTCGAACAAGCAAGATGATGATAGAGAATCATGCATAAGTTATAAAAAAAAAAAAAAAACATGTGAAAGATATTGTTTATGCATGATTAATTTTTGGGGTGCAAGATTTTTTGTTAGAAAATTGAGTTAGATTCCATTTGGGCTGCATCATTTTTGGAACACTATAAAAGTACTTTCTTAAATTAGAAGAAGCTCTTTTTTTTTGCCAGTCCCAAAGCATTTTTTGGCATCCGGAACAAACTTGTTTCTCAACATTGTCTAGATATTATCTAAAATAAAATTGGTATTCGTCTGGCAATTAAAAGGCATATTGATCAGTGTATGTGATCGATTAAACAAAATCCAAAGTACGAAGTACAGAAACTCCAGAAGCAATTCTTTTGTTATCCAAACAAACATTAGGATTCATGGCATGAACTAGCGTGCATCAGGAGTCTGCTCAGTTTCAAAACTTGTGCTCAGTTCAAGAGAACTTTTGGAGCCCACGTCATGTTTCCCCCCTTTCCTTGAGTTCTCAGATAAAAGACACTCTTGTAGTTCATTAGCAACCCGGGACATATTTGGTCTTCCAGACGAGGATGGACTAACGCACGACATTGCTAGCTCAAGAGCCTTCCACAGTGAACTGGAGTTATAATCCCCAACGAGACTTGGGTCCACAATGTTTTTGATATCTCCATTGGTTAACCTAAATTCAACCCATTCTCCTATGTGAGACATTTCACGAGTATGGTCAATCACCGGCTGGCTAGTGATGATTTCCAGTAATACGACTCCAAAACTGAAAACATCGCTCTTCTCTGTCAACCAGTTTGTTCGGTAATATCTGTATTACACATATAAAATTAACAGATGGAAGAAAAAAAGACATAATTTGAGTTCACTTAATTAGTTGTGTCATAGATCCACTTACTCAGGGTCAAGATAACCTGGCGATCCAGCAACATTTGTTGACACGTGAGTTTCACTTCCCACAGGAAAAGATCTTGAAAGCCCAAAATCGCCAAGTTTAGCTTGAAAATGGTTATCAAGAAGTATATTTGTAGATTTGATATCTCTATGAATCATTGGTGGTTTGCAGCCGATGTGTAGGTACTCCAATCCTATTTTAAATAACTTATAAAATGATTATTGTAAAACTCAACAAGAGAAGAGAACATCTTCATTCGAAAAAAAAGAAGAAGAGAACATCTCAAAAATTTCAAAGTTATGGAAAGCAAAATGCAATGAGGACTCATGCTTTATTATATTAAAAGAAAACACACACACGTAGAATAGGTATTGAAAACTTGGAACGAACCTTGTGCTGTCTCTGCAGCAATTCTTAACCTATTTTCCCATCTCAAAGGGGAGCCAACATATTCTCCTGTACTCATAAAGATGTATGTTCTTGTGTTAAAACGTATTAAAACATGACACACGATCGTTGTATTATATCAAGCGAAATAGTAATCAAGGTTACAGGATAGATGTTGTTTTAAGTTTCCGTTAGACATGTACTCATAGATGAGGACCAAGTGTTGTCCTTCGTCACAATAACCAACAAGGCCTACCAAATTTATGTGGTGTACTCTCAGAAGAAGGTCTACCTATTAAACCACATGTAATCCAAAAGTTGGTAAATCATATATATTTTTAAAAAATCTGGAAGTAAAATTTGTTATGGTGAAAGTACCTCAGCCTTAAATTGCTTATAGCCTTGAGCTGAGGACTGAGATAGGACTTTAACAGCCACTTGTTCGTTACCATTTAAGTTACCGTGGTACACAACTCCAAACCCTCCTTCGCCAATAGTTCTCTCAAAGTTATTTGTCATCGCTGTAACCTCTTCATATGTAAAGCTTCTCTTGTTCGATACAATTGAAGGACGTGGATCTGAGAAATTATAATCACGCATCAGAACTATATTCTAAGTTACGGAGTTTTGATAATACTTGAGCTGATACCTTTAGACGATCTCTTTTTTCTATAGAAGAGAATAATGAGAAGAAGCACAGCTGTAATAAAACCCACAGAAGCGGCTGATGCAAGAATGGGTACGAGCAATTTATTTTTGTTATTTCCATCACCAGCTTCGCTTTCGCAAGATGGATCCAAACAAAGGTTTTGATTTCCGTGAAGTCTATTAATTTCTCGAAAAAAATTGTATTCGATGTTACTAAAACTATATAATTGGCGGGATTGAATAATCATAGAAAATTTTGTTTGGGAGAAAGAGAAAAATATATACATCAATGTTATCCCATTCTTTTCCATGTTACGTAAGTTTTGAGGAATTGAGCCGCTAAGATTGTTTCCACTTAGGTTTCTGTTAAATGTATATAAAACATTATTATAATATGCATCCATTTTATGATTTAAAACCAAAATATTCGATTTTATTTTACTTCAAGGGAAACTTACATGACCGTCAACAACTTCATTTTGGCGAGAAATTCAGGCACTCTTCCCGTCAAATTGTTGTTCGATAGGTCCCTAAAACATGCAAATAAATGAAGTTATTATTAAACAATATCTTTTACAGAATATATCATTCCCGTTGAAAGAAAATATAGAGGGGATCGCGTGTGAGTCCACGGCGGGTAATTTATTTCAATACTTTCTTTATAAAGTTTTTTTTAAAATATACTATAAATATATAGAGGGGGAATACGATACGAGGCTTACAATTTCTGTAGCTGGCTAAGATATTGTATGTCACTTGCTATGCTCCCATTTAATCCATAAAAAGAGAAATCTCTGCATGTAGATCAGAACACATTTACTGTGTACTCAGGCCTGTGTGTACTGTGAAATTAAAATACAAAAAAGCACGAATTAAGTTGAACAATAAAAGTTTTTTGTGGGGAATAATCTTACAGGGAAATGATTCGTGGCGGAATCGACGGAAGCGTATTGCTGCAGTTAAGACCAGTCCACATATATTGTAGAGGTGCACATGGATCTCCTTGCCAGCTCATTTTCTGTACACCATAACTTGCTTGGATTTTCTTGAATGCAGTGACTGGGCATATAAAGTGTCCATGCAGTTCATTAGTTTAACCTTATGGAGAAAACGAAAGGTACACAAATAAAACAAGTATAGTTGACAAACCGTCGTTTTCATCTGTTTCGGACTGAGGAAGCTGGAGTACCATGAAAACCTCCATGGCATTAAGAGATGGCGGAAGACTTGACCCGTCAATTCTTATGAGCTCTAAGGCACAACCATCAACGCATTTATTTGAGGTTCTGATAGGTACAGTGTCAGCCATGAACTCCGTAGGACTGTAGCTACCACTAATTGTTACTCCATTCAAAAAAATACTAAACTCTCTGGTGTCACTGGACTTCAAGGATTGGATCTCGGCAAAATGAAGGTACACGTGAAAGTCGTCTGGGTATTGCGTTGACCAATGTGTCGTCAATGACTGACCTGCACCTTTGGGTATGGAAGCCTTTGAAATTATAGCTTGTGGCAGATCAAAGGCATTGGTAGTATTTACATGGACGGTGGTGTTCATACCAGTCCAGTCATCATCATTATAGTTTCTGCTCCAGAGACGATCATGGACATCATCAGGATACCTGATGCAATCGATGTATTATTTAGTTGTGAATATCGGCTTATTAACTTTTTCACTGTCTTTCCACAAATTATTGTTTTAAAAGTTCATGATAAAAGTTTAAGAGTAGATCCTAAACAATTTAGAGAAACTTCACAAGGGCTATCACTATATCTCCAAAAGACACTTCATTTTTGAGGTTTCTCAAACCTTAAAGGTGTTTGTCTCTAAAAGACAACTTCAAAAATAATTTTAAAATTTTGTGTATTTTACAGTAAACCCCTAACTATTTTTAATAATTAATTTAGATCATAATTTTTTAAAAAATAACTATAAAACATACATTATAAATATTTTAACAAACAATCTTAATTTATAAAATGTTACATCAAAACATAAAATTATATAATAATAAAAATAAACATAAAAATTACAATCTTAATTTATAATTTAAATTTCAAATTACACAGCAAAACTAACAGATTATAATCTTAGTCTTAGTCTTTTTATTTATTTAAAGTATTTTTAATTTGTTATGTAAAAATGGAATCTATAAACATATAAATCAAATATATGAGATATATAATTATTTAAAGGTTAAATAATGATATATATATAGATAATTATAAGGATTTAATTTTTTTTTTTAAAGATGGACGTTTTGAATAGTAAAATCTCAAAATTGAGGCTTCAGCATTGAAAATTTCAAAACTTAAAGTTTTATGGTTATTTTTGGAATATATATTACTTCAAAAATAAAGTTTTGAGGTTTCTTTCGGAGACGTTCTTAAGATTTTTTTCAACAAATTTTTATATGACTATTTTATTGTTTAAAAAAAATAATAATAAAAAATAAAAAAGAGAATAAGAAATTTTTTTTATAGATATCTGATATATTGTATTTTTCATAGTTTTAAACTTATGTATTTAGTATATTTTAATATTAAATCTTGCATTTAAGTATTATTAGGAGTATATATACTTGCATTTGTCTATATCAGGTTTTGGAGTTGTTGTTTTAGAGTTTTAGAGTTTTGGAAGCATTTAGAGTATGTGAGTGTTGATGATATGCAGGATCTAGAAGTTATGTAGGATCTAGAAGATATGCCTCAAAAATAGACCCAATGAAAGTCTTAACCATTTTATACGAAGTAGACATCTGCATGAAAGTCATAGAAAATTGAGTGAGCTTTTCAACGGAGGTGGTTTCAAGTTATTCAGAGTTATACTTCAAGAGTTATGGTCGATTTACTAGACTCATATCAATCCTGCCGCAAAGAAGAACTAGTTGCATCCAACTGCCAAAAGCCAACCATCGGCGTAAACACAGCAGCCAAAAAAAGTTAACCAGTTTTGACTTTTGCTATTTTACCTAGTTTTTTCTGTGTGGATCCAGTGTTGTTGGGTTGACCCAAGATCTTTTTTAAATACTTATAAAAAATGATAAACCAAATTTTTAGGGAAATCTTGCATCTTTTATATAAACCTAAGATCATTTGGGCAATTTTATTAGTCAAAGACAAGTATTTCTCATTTTTTTTTTGTTAATCTTTTTTTTCTTCTTGTTTTTTTTGTTAATCTTATGATAATGCATCTATCTATCATGGATTTATGTGTTTTCATGATGATTAATAAGTAGTTTCATTATTAGACTCATGGGTTACATAGATTAAAGGAGATTAAAAGGTGGTTAGGGGTTGTTGATGCTTATTTATTTGTTTTCTTTTCTATTGATTGTTTTAATGCTTGATTAGAGCCAAAATTTATATTCTTGAGTTTAAGGTTATTTATGCTTAGAAGGTGTTTGATGAATTATCTGGACCAAATATTTAGAGGGGCCTTGCATGTTTAGCCAATAAAAATTGATGCTAGGTTGCTTAGTGAGCTATTTGGACTTATTTTATTTCATATTATTACCTTACTTTAATCCAATAAAAATTGATGATTTGAGCATGGTTAACAAAGAGTCATTCCATGTATTGATAAATTTTTGTGCCTTAGGTTTAGGATGGTTCTTTCTTGTATATTAAGCATCACTTGTCACTAATTAATCTTCTAGATATCATTGAATTTGATCATAAGCTTAATACTTCTTTATATTACTTGATTTCCCTTTATTTTAGTCTTCTGTTTTGACATTTCATTTTTTTGCTTCTCTTGAATTGTTTTTCATTAACTTGCTAGAAGTTAATCATTACCATAACCATTGATTGCACTTGAATTGAGTTATTCCATGCACTATTGGTGTATTTAAAGCCTTAGGTTTGGATTGACCCTCTTTTACTATAATGACAAGATTTATTGAGACCTACAATAATAAAAAAGGAATTGATTTTCTCCTATTATCAATATTCATTAAAAGATATATAACACTTATTTTATACGTTGATTTAACTTTTAATTATATTTTAGTTTTATATCAATTATTATAAATGATGTTAATATTTGTTATACTTATAACAACTGATGCCATATATTTATACTAATTTTATAATTGCTGCTATAATTTCATCATTTTTAAATAATCAATGAAAAAAATTAATTTCATACATGGTTTAATTAGTTATAATATTATTAATTTTTTAAAAAATATATTTTTAATTAAATTTAATATTATAATTTCATAATTAAAATTAATATGTAACAAGGATAACTAAAATATTAAATGATATTGATTTTATTTAAGTACATATTAAAGTTATTGTGGAATGAGGAATTTATTTAGAGGAAATTTGGATAAATACTTTAATTTGAGATTATATTTTGAAAAGTACACCATCATTTTATACTTTTTAAAACTATATTTTTTCATTAGTAAAATAACTAAATTAACCTAATTAACATTTTTAAAAATTTAATATTTAAATTTCTTCTTATAAAAATAAACATATAAAATGAATAATATACAATTAATATTTATATATTTTATTTAAAATTTTGAAATATCTGGATTTACTTAGAATTTTATATCTTAAATTTTTTACTTTTAGATTTTCAATTTCTGATTTTTTAGAATTTTTTGATTATTATGATACTTTTATTATTAGATTTTTTTTGTTAGAGATAATTTTAAAATATTTTAAATATTATTCAGTTATATGTTTTAGTATATTAAATAATTAAATATATTTTTATTTTCAAATAAGTTAATGAGAATATTAATATTTTCGAATTTTTAATTTTATTTATTAAAATATGAGTCAAAAAGTCTTATTACATATAAATAAGTGTAGTTTTCAAAAAATTAAAAAAGCAATGTATTTTCCAAATTTTAAATATTAAGTAGGCTATTTTACTAATTATCTCATTTATTTAATAGAAGAGAATTGGCATCATGTTTGTTTCCGAGGTGGAAAATAAAAACATTATTGTTTGCATAACTTTTAAATTGATACGATATATATGTATTAATTTAATATGTGACGTTAACAAAAAACATAAGTCATTTATTTGATAGATATAAGTTTTAGATCAGCTTTGTTCAAGTGATACAAATAAAAATTATTAAACATAGATCAATTTAATGAATTGATGTTAAACTAATTAATAACATCACTTATTATAATTAATGCTAAACCATATATATTTATCTCATTTATAAATAAGTGGTTAAAAATAAAATCATTTAGTTTTATAATATTGAGGTGATTTGATCATTTTTATTGATGAATCAGCTGAATCTGTGTCAGTCGATGTGGTCTACATAGACTTGTGTAAATGCTACCTTTGTTCTATTTACTATTTTATCTCTATATAGCTTAACACTAAAGCTAATGATCCTAACTTAAACTTAAATCTCAAAAATTTAAAGAGTAAGTCCTATAAATAATGTCAAAACTTAAAATAGTGCGTTTTACTCACTTTTGAAAATCAGTATATTCAGTGTTTATGTAAAACTTGCAAATTTTTTATTGTTCTCTGTAGACTGGTGCAAATGCTATTTTATTTTATTTTAGTATAATTTCTACGTAAATAAAGTTGAAATTTAAAACGTTTTATTTTATATCGAAAAGTCTAAATCCTATACCCCAAAAATGTTTTAACCATCTATATATATAAAGTTATATGTTCTCTCTTCTCCTTCATCCACATCATCAAAAAGATCTCTAATTTTTTGACATCTATATATATATATATATATATAAAGTTATATGTTCTCTCTTCTCCTTCATCCACATCATCAAAAAGATCTCTAATTTTTTGACACCTCATCACTCATTTTAATCAAAGAAATACCACATGATTTTAAATTTAATAATTATAAATAATTGCAATCTATATTTGTACCATGAATTCTATAAATAATTAATAAATAAAATAACAAAATTAATAAACACCACATAATTTTAAATTTAATAATTATAAATAATTGCAGTTTATATTTGTACCATGAATTCTATAAATAATTAATAAACAAAATAACAAAATTATGTTAAATAAATATGTATATATGAAATAAGTAAACCAAAATATAATAATAATATAGGCATCTTATATATTTTTTAAAACAATATAAAATAAACTAAAAAATAGAAAATAATTTTCAATATAACTTCCATGATACTAAAATAAATATGAGAAATAAATAACCAAAATTTAACAATATATGCAGCTTATACAATCTAAAAAAATGATAAATAAACTAACAAAAAAAAGAGTATAAAATTCTCACTATAAATTTCATCGTACTAAAATAAATATCAAAAAATAAATAACCATTATCCAAAACAAAAAAACAACAATCTAGACATCTTATATAAAATGTTTTTAAAAATAAATAAAAACCAACCAAATAAAACCAACCAAACAATAAATAATACCATTTAATGGTCTTCATAAAAAGCATTACACCACAATATTTCAGTTACAAAAAAATATAGCAAACAATGAAATAAATTAAGCAAAAAATAAATATAAGAAATAAAAAACAATAAAATAAATTAATAGATAATAGTTAACAAAACTTTCAATATATCGTGCATTAACCTAAAAGAAACATGCAAAATAAATAGTTATTATCTAAAATAGATAATAACTATTATCCAAAATAAATAAAAAAACAATTTAGACATTTTATATAAAATGTTTTAAAAAAAGACCAACCAAACAATAGTAAATCATAAATAATACCATCTTATATAATCTTTAAAACATAATAATAAATCAA